>LBNU01010147.1:45655-62855 GCA_014162995.1 Artemisia annua
TCCCAACGAAGGCTAAGACTTGGTTCGTTGGTTCGTGTTCGTGATTCAAGAATTGAATCGTGTCGTGCAGGCTAAGGGAACCCTAAATTTCTACAAATAAGCACGTAAAAACAAATAAACACGGAAAAGCACGAAAAAGTACGTAAAACACGGAAATTAAATCCTAAATATAAAACGGGATCGAATCCTAAATTCCCGAGCTATTCTCGGGAAAAACTAAGTCAACTAGGGAAAACCTAAGTCCTAAAAGTAAATTTTAAATTCCTAAGGGTTTAAAACGTAAATTTAGACTTGATATATATTTAAAATACTAATTATTACTTTTTATTTATTTAATTTATTACTTAAAATTAACTTTTAATAAAACGTAAACTAAATTCAAAAGTTAACTAAGAAAAATAGAAAACTGAATTTGAAAATTTAAAAATATCCTAAAAGTAAATTAAATTCTAGAAAATATTTTTTTGGTTTTTTTTTATATATTTATTTTAAACTAAAAACTAATTATTAAATATTAACTAATTATTAAAAATACTAAAAATAGAAAAATAAGGTGAAAATTAAAATTTATTTTTCTAAAATTATAAAACTATTAAAAACTACTTTTTAAAACAGAAAAACTATTTTTTTTGGATTTTTATTTAATTATTATTAATTAAAACTAATTAAAAAGTGATTAAAATCTAAAATTGAATGAAATAAATAGCAAAGTAACTTCAATAATTCTAATTTTTTTTATGGAAATTCTAAAATAAGCTAAAGAACCTAGGAAAAATAAGCTACACTACTTTTGACCACTGAATAAGCAGTAAATCAGAATAAGCAGTTTGAAAATAAGCTAATAATAAGCAACTGTAAAGCAATAAAGGCCAAACTTTAACAGAACCTAGAATATACCTAAATAAGCACTAATGAGCACTACTTTAACAGAAAAGCACAAAGAACTAGCAATTAAGCACTTAAACAATTTCAATAAGCACACTGGAATGGGACAGAATAAAGGCAGCAAATAAGCTATTTGAATAAGCTCTAAATGGCATTCTAAAGGGAGATTCCTATGAACAGCTAGCTTACCTATGTTTTGCCCCAATAATCTCACCCTAAGCTCTACTGGTTTGCTAGAAAATTACCTATGAACTTGGCTAATAAGCTGAGTAACAGGGGAAGTATTCAGCAAGTTAGCAACTTCAAGATCAAATTCAAGTGCTTATATGGACTTGTGGATGAAATAAGCTTATTGAGACCTATAGTCTACCCACCAGAGATACTAGAATCACAATTTATACCTAGATTAAACACCTAATGAAGCCTAGGGATTGGATGGAAGATCTACTCAAACTGGATGTGGGCTGCAGTGTTGACTTCTATGGTTGAACCTAAGGTTTGACCAAATCCAAATTTGAATGATCCTAGTAACTTGATTAAGATATGTTAGGCTATAATTGATCTAAATTAAGCTACTTAAGCTAATTATGCACCTATGATCACAAGCTTACCTACTGTTACTTAACAGATAAGAAGAATTGAACCAAATCAAGTTAAGTTTGACTTTTTATAATACTAAACCTCAAAACCTTAATTTACCTAACTTGTTTATACCTAAGTGAGCCTAACTAGTGCAGAATTGAAACCTATAGTGCACTCTAAATTCAGATAACTACTAATGCCAAACAGTCCTTAATAGATGCTTATAACTACAAAATGCTAATTCTAAACTAATGAACTCCAAACTAATGATGCAGAATTACTACTAATAGGATAATAAGGCTAAACAAAACCTAATTTCAGCTCAAACTCATCAAATTCACAGATTTGCAGTTTCACAATTTTTACCCAGAAAATGAACTTATGCAAATTTGAGACCTAATGAGACACTAACAAAAAGAAATGCAGGCCTAACTTAAGATTACTAGAACTATAATAACTCTAAATAAACAACTAATAAGACTGAATAAGCAATAAAAACTTCAAATGAGAAAGGTAAGAGCTACCTGCTTCCTCTGACTCAATTGAGAGGTTTTCCACAGTGGCCTATCTTTGGATAGGCCAAGAACTTCCAATGCTACTTCTTGACTTATCACTCCAATGCAAGCTTAAACAATAAGCTAAAGCTTATTGGCTTTTCTGTTTTTTTTTTTTTTTTATATATATATGTAAGGAAAAACAGTAAAAGTAAACTAAATTAATGCTGAGTATTTAAAAGAACTTTTAAAGTAAATGAGCAATAAGTAAATAAGCTGGAATATAAATAAGCAGTAAATGTAAAGAGCTTTTTTAAAGAAACTTAATTTTATTAAAACAAAGGCTTGATTACAAAGATTAAGAGAGCTGAATACAAGAGTTTTTGAAAGCTTAACACCTATGCTTTGACTTAATTTCTACTACACGAATACACCATGAGCTAAGGGTCCTATTTATAGCCTATCTATGGCGGTTTGAAGCTTCAAGAACCCTTCCAGAAACCTTATCTTCGTCCTTGGATCCTTTCCCACCTAGAAATTTCTCGAATTCGATTGATGTGACATCCTCAATCCTGCGTGTGCTCGTTTATTGGTCCACGTGTGTATCCTGAATCTTCCTGACAATCCTTGACAGCTTCTAGAACACTAATGATTGGGTAATTATTGGTGAATTGAAGTAATTTTGATTTGTGGTAAAATTAGGGCACGGGGTAACAGTAGAAGGGGTGAATTGGGGGAAAAGGTTCGCGGGTAAGATTTTATTTTTTTATTTTATTTTGATTTTATAAAAGGTAAAGGGGCCGGGTTAATTTGGTTTAGGGAATGGGCTGGGTAAATGTTTTTGGGCTTTGGGTTTTCTTAAGGATTGAATTTGGGTTTATAATTTAAGGTATTAAGGTTTTATAAGGGTTAAGTAATTATAGGGGTTAAAAGTATAATTGCTGAAAATCAAGGGACCAAGGCTGCCAACTTTTGTAATCTTCATTCCATGGGCCTTTTGTAACATTCTTGAATTCATGGAGGACCTGAGTTGTCAATTCTTCAAATTTATTCTTCAGGGACCAGTTTTGACAACTTTGGAAATATGAGGGACCATTTTTGTAATTTCCTTCAAACTTTGACTGGGGACTATTCTTGAAACTTTAGAAATTTCCAGGGACTTGTTTTGTCATTTTGAGCTTAAATTCACTTCCCGGCTATAAATATTTCTCTTTTCCATTCTCGTGCTCGTTTTTCGTGATTTTGTCTCGGTTTTTGTCGTTTTCTCATATTTTATTACCTGCATGTATAAAAACACAAAAACACATATATTTGGCATTTATTTGCGGGTTTTTGGTCTTTTTGGTCTTAATTTGGTCAAGAAAAGGTATGTGTTTAAGCACATACCACACACCTCATTATTGTAGAGTGCAAGCTCGTCGATGATTTCCCATGATTCCTCGGCATTTCTGTCATGCAATCTGCCCCCAGCGGCTCGATCGATGGTACGCTTAGTGTGGTAGTCGACATGGCCATAGAAGATTTGGATTTGGAACCAGAGATTTATGCCATGGTGAGGGACTTTTTGAAGTTAACCCTTAAATCGAGTCCATGCCTCGTAGAGGGTTTCGCCTCGACATTGTTCGAACGTAAAGATTTCATTCCTTAGCTTTGTGGTCCTTCCCGGTGGGAAGAATTGAGCAAGGAAACGAGATGTGAGATCATCCCAGGAGGTGATGGATCCTGCGGGTAGACGCTCTAGCCATTGACTAGCTTGGTCTCGCAGAGAGAATTGGAAGAGACGCAATCGAGTCGTCTCTCGAGTGTTAACATCAAGGTCTATGGAATCTATGATTTTGAGTAAGTCCTTGAGATGTTGATTGGGATCTTCGGAACGAAGTCCATGGAATGCACATCCGCTTTGCACCAACCGGATGGTGTCGGATCGCAAGGGAGACACATTGGCTCCTTGAGTGAGCTCAATGGTGTTTCGATAGCTTTGGTGGCTAGACGGGAGTATTCTCCTAAAGTGCGGGTTCTAGGAGGTTGGTTTGGTTGTGGTGGGTTTGTTGTGGTGGGGTTGTTGGATCAAGGATATTACCACCTTCCATGATGGCGGATGGTAATGGTTACGAACAAAGAAACGAAGAAAAAAGATAGACTAAAGAAAACCTAGAAAAATAAAATAAAAATCTCACTAGAAAGGAATCTAATGAGTAGACCTAAATAAAAATAAAATTCAACCTAAGCAATAACTATTCCCCGGCAGCGGCGCCAAAAACTTGATGCATGGTTTTGCAACCTTGCAAGAGGTTTTACTTCTCAAGGGATCTTGAGAAGCTTGCAATCCCCACCAGGCAGTGTACCTGACCGATGTAGTATAGTGTAGTGGCAAGTACCGGGGGATTGATCGTTATACTTGGGGAATAGTGTTCGTTAGGATTGAAAGCTAATCTAATTAGGTCTAAGGGTGAGGGATGATTCTTTTTGTATTTTTATATTTTCTAAAAGCAAGTAAAAATCTCGGTTTTTGAAGGAGTGGGCGGAATTAGTTGCTAGTCAAGTAACCCAATTACTACAAATGCAAATAAAATAAAATGACATGAAAATAATAGGTCGTGAAACTTATATGGAGAAAAGTGTGTTTACTTAGGTTTCATTACTCCCTAGCTATCTTTTACCGGTTGATTAGTTTGTTACAATTGTGTGGATGACGGGTTGTATTCCTTAATACCATTCGTGGAGCATGCACGTCCTTCCCCAACTATATAAGCTCCTACTTCATCCTATGGCGACATGTTTAGTATCCTAACCATGAAATCACTAAAAGTTACTTATGCATTAAATACAACCAATTAATCGTAGTGCACATCCGATTCATGTTTCTTAAGACGTTCAAGCATGTTACCAATTGGAAGTTAGCCAGTTTTCTTAAGCCTAACATTGAAATCACCCACCCACAACAATTAATAACCAACCATCAACCAATAATCAATAGCTAGGTTTCATTACATCTAAGCAAACACAAGAAAAACCTAGCCTAGCATGTTAATGTAAAGACAAGCATAAGATAAAATCAAACAACAAATAGACATATTGAATAATTGATGGAAGACTTATCTTTAATTAAGTATGGATGAAACAAGGGTGAAAAACCCTTGAAAATACAGTAAAATTCGACCTAGGGTTTATCCCTAAAGTTCTCCCAAAAGTTACACACTAACGAATGAAAATTAGAAAATTATATATATATTTTACAATCTGACGGCGTCACGTTATAGCCTGTGACGTCGTCACCTTGCCGCCAAAACTCTTCTCGGATTGCTCAGATCCACTTTTGACGCCATGCCCTTCTATTTCTCTCTGGGCCGTTGTAACACCCCCAAGAATGGGTCCAGCGGAAGCATACATGCAATGGGGTGCTACTAAACTGGTATCATAACACAAAGTATAAAGAACGGTTTTGTTTTCTCAACCGTTTAGAATAAATTTCACTATTAAAAACAATGAGTTTACATATTTCATAAGTATTGCGGAAATAGGCTCATAAAAATAAATGAAGTGGTCCCAACTGTTTATCAGAGTCATCTATGACCATGCCATGCCGTTTGCCAAGTGCCTCCAAGAGTAAGTTATCACCTTAGGAAACCTGAGAATACATGCTAAAAAGTGTCAACACAAAGGTTGGTGAGTTCATAGAGTTTATATAAAAATAGTTAAAGTGATTCGAGTTTGTGAGATAATGAAGTAAATAATGGGTTACGTTGTCATACACCCATAGTTCGTTTGTTGTTTGCCCTAACTGGGTCAATAGTTGAGTGAATCAATAGTGTTTGTATAAAATGGATTGATTGGGTGATTCCCTGGTGTTTTCATAAAACATTTGAACACAAGTTTTCCAGTTAGATAACATAATTGCATCGTAGTGTAATATATTGCCCTAAGTCTCATGACACGCAAACCTTAACATAGGGTGATATCATAAATGATATAAATAGCCTACATCATGAATGATGTAGGTGATAGTGCCCTCGTCGTCGTAGGAGTTTGCCAACTTCCTATTTATATTCGAATAAAGTGCATTTAGTAACCATTTCAGGCTAACTTCAAATGGGGCGTCAACTGCCAATAGATCTATTCACTAAATTCGCGTTCACTCGCAAGTGATTAATGGTTCATGATATGAGGGATTTTTGGCAAGGGTGTTAACTTAGGAAATATCAATCAGGATAGCATATAAAAAAATACTTGTGTTCAGGTTTGTAACATGTAATATGTTTCAATAAACAAATAGAGTGTATCATCAATTTAGTAAAGTGTTTAAGATAAACGAGTAAAAGATGTAAGTAAATCGAGCATGTATCTCCCCCAAAGAGTTCAAAATAGATAAAAGAGGGGCTATGACTCACCTCGGATGAATGATAAGTATCAGAAATTGTGAAGTGGCACGCACAACGAGATTAAAATCGTAGCCGCGACCTAATAATTTAAGTCGTTTGAGAAAATATGATATGTGCTATATGCATATGAGTTTTAAATGCAAAATGACTATTATACACTTGTAATGAGGTTTTATGACTCAAAATATAATGAAACGCAAGTGTTGACGTTAAATAGTTGTTTTATTAAAAGTATACAAAAGTGATTTTTCGGCCAACTTTGAAGCGTTATAAATAGTTCATTACTTATCGGTTTGGCTTGACTCCAATACCTATGTGTAGTGTGGCGCGGGGCTGAAAGAATATTAAAAGTGCTTCCTATGATTCCGAATTTAAGTGCGTTAAAAATAAGCTCGAACATGAGTCGTTGAAGACTATATAAACTAGTGCAGAAAATAAATAAATTGTTTTTCGGTGACTTCCAACGCTCATAACTTCTTTGTTTTAAGTCCGTTTTTGCTCATTCAAGTCTCTAAATTTAGCTAATAATGTCAATTTTCAGATTACGATGGCAAACAATCTTTAAGACATGATTTTCAAGGTCATTTGGGGCGATTACGGGGCTGCTGTAAAGATACTTTGGGACAGAAAATGTATAACTTTACGGATTTGTATCTCATTCATTATTGGCCTGTTTTGTGCATTTCGAGTTGTTAAACTTATCTTGACATGTCTACTATCCAAAAATACAGGCCTTGGGTCGTTTTTATCAGGTATTCGAGGTAAAAATGCCCAACTCGTCGAGTAGGGTTTTCAAAACGGTTTCGTCAACTTGAAAGGTCCGTAAAACACTCATTTTCTAATGAAATTACGCGTTTCAAAAGCCTAAAATTATCTACTCCGAGTCTAGTTTTCAAATATGAAAGCCTTATATTTTTCCCATGTTCCAATTGGTGCAGTTTATTCATTTTATATTCGGATGTCAAAGCTGTTAGAAAACTGAAAAATTACTTAACTTCTTTTGGCCGTACTTTACTCGTTATTTACCTTCACGTGTCCATCCAACTCCCTAGACCTAATTTAAGATTTTCCCCAACACTTTCTAGTTTACCATTTTAGCTCAAAAGGTTTCGAAGTGGGTCATTTTTGCTGAATAGTGTCGGATCTCAGAAAAGAATAGTGTAACAGCAGGTCATTAACTCGTATCACGTATTAAAAATAGCAAATCATTTTATAAAACCCCGAAAATTTTTGTGAGACATCCTAACATATGTATATAGATGTGCCTAAATCAGATTTGTGAGAAAAATTGCATAGCTATTTTATTTATGTCCAAGATGTGAGCCGAAATTTGGGACAGCAAGTGTATATTTTGTTTCTAAGTTTTTAAGGCGAAATCTCAACACCACAAGTGTATATTAGCTAAAACTAAACATATGAATGATGAAATATGTATATGAAATGTATGAAAATAGGTAGAGTGAATTCTTACAAGAGGTGATGAAGTGAATGCAAAGTGGTGAACACAAGAGCCCAAGTATTCTAGCTAACACCCATGGATGACCCTTCTAATAACCCTTAACTAGAAAAGCTCTTAATAAGCACTTCAATAGGCAAATGACCAAGATTTTTGGGCCATTATCTCCTGAGTTTCGTGCTCGAAATATGTGAGAGAAAGCAAGTGGAGTTGGAGTGTTTGAGGTTGCAAGACTCATGTGTATGGTGTGATATATGTTCTATTTATAGGATTGTGCATGTGTATATGTTGCCAAAACCCTTACTAACTTGTAAACTTGAGGCATGGCTCTCTTAGGCAAGGTTTTTGAATATATGGTGATGTGTGTTTTTGTGGTGTTCGAAGGTCACAAGCAAGAGAGAGGGAAGAAACTTTGTTGATTCGGTTTTGTGAATGAAATGTTGATGTGTTGACTTAGTTTAAATAGGAACTCAAAGGCATATGTAACCAAATCATTCCTAGTAGTACTAAACAAGCATCACTATAATGAGAAAAACTGCAAATGACTTGGGAACATGGGGAGGGTGGCGTTGAGATAGGTGATGTCAAGGGGGGCTCACGCTTAACTTATTAGTTGAAAATTTGAACCATATGTCATTACTTTGGAGTTTAATGGCACATGGTCTTGAGAATTAAGGGGTGGCCGGTTTTGAGCTAGTACATGGGACAAATTTTATGTATTTTACTCTTATAATGAGTAGTGGTGTGAGTCGTGGTCATTTACTTGGTCGTTTGGTGCTGAAACCGTGCATGTGTGACCTAAAATGCACTTTATGCGCGTTTATCGCGAGACTTGTAAAATAAAATGTCAAGACATATAAAATAACTCTATTAGAGTCGTAATATAGTGATTTAATGTAGACCATGTCCGGTCAAGTGACGTTAAGCGTTAAAGGTAGTCGCGGTACCTTGGTTTGGCGTTTTTGAGAAAGATGTGAAAAATACATTTTTGTGAATGCTTTTGTAACAATAAAATAAAAACAAAGTTATTGACTCTGAAAAAAAATAATCATTGGACTTAAGTCATTACTAATGTAGTGTTGGTACGCGTGCGGTGTCGTTTGCATGAAATGTAAGTTACGTCACATAATTAGTTGACGAAATCATTCGTAGTTGTAAAAAAAAATTACCATGAAAATTGTTAACACGTAAAGATCACAACTTTATCAATCTAAATCACGTATAATATGTAGAAAAGAGATGAGAAAGATGGTGACTTGATGTATAATATGAGGCGTATGGAATAAGACTATTATTAGAGAAAACACACACATTACACACACAAGCACACACCTCAAATGAGAGTTTGAGGTGTATATATAGTACAATTCGTGGATGCCCTAAAGGCTTTGATGGGCTTGGGCTTGGACTTGGTTTTATACTTAAATCTTAACTTATAACATATTAGCTTAACTAGTCCAAGGCCCAATGACTAATTCTACCTACACGACACACTATATTACATATGAGACCGACCATCAATTTTTCTATAAAATTTAAATGCTAAAAATCTCCCCCTAAGGGATGGTCGTTCGAATGACGTTCCCTGTGATTTGGTCTTAGTCATCTTTGTTGTTGAACTTTGTGTGTCGTTGTAGAATAGTCTTTAGTATTTGTTCCTTCATGCTTTGTGATCTTTGATACATGATTTTTCTTTGTTCTTTATTCTTTGTTGTGGTTGATTCATCTGCCTTTCGTCACAGCTTCGTCTATGTAGGTTAGTCGCCTTTCCAACATGCTCATACATCTTTAGTCTTTGCCATAGATATATTTGTTGTCGCGGTTCTTTCACTTTGATCTTTGTCACTTAACTTTGTAGATTCTTCTTTTTGGCGTAGAATCTTTCTTTGACTGTTGCTTTCCTTTGATCTTAGTGAGAACTTTCCTTTGACTTTGAGATGTATGTATGATCATGTGGAAACTAGTGTGGTGGTTGTACCTGCATAAAATAGTTAGCAATAATATATCCGGTACTTACAGGTTTGGAATTAGAGTTCGTCAACAGCATAGTGTGAAGACTCCTTCTAATCCTTACCATGGCCGTTCCTAATCGGATACCCTCGAAAGAGCTTACACAGACATACCGAAGTACACCCACGATTAGGTGAGTCGCTGGAGATCACCCCACGACTGTAGACCGTTTGGAACCACCGAAACACTAAGCGTAACCCACAAGAGATTACCGAAGTGACCTGCTGTCAGGGCTGTTTGATGTTGACCCTGGCAGGAATTTCCGTTCAATCATTGAGAAATACATAAGTAAATTCTCTCATAAACGTTCTGGCAGATTACTAAGACCTGCGTAGGACTCTAAAGTTTACATCTGGCGTCCATTGATGTAGAACAACCAGTGTAATAATATCGTGTGTTCCTATGAGATCTTTTGATGAATCTCTTGGCTCTAGACTCAATAAGTGCACATTTAGTCATCGGAGGAATGGAGCAGAGTACCTCCTTTTCAATATCAACACACTCGGAATGAGTGGTCAATAGATTATGCAGGGTTCTCCGTGAGAATGAAACAAGTATCTTTTGAGAGATACCCGAGTGGCTAGAAGGTTTAAGTGCAGTGCGTCACTGGGTCCATGACGTCTTGTCTTCAATACCGATGTCACCTTAGTAACAATCAGTAGCAAATGAATTGAACCCGGTGTCTGACCTATGGTTGAACATATGGAGGGCTCATTTCTTTTCACCCTTTCTTATTTCATTTCTTTTTAATTCTTCAACCCCTTCTTTCCCTTTCATTCTTTACTCCTTCTTTTAATCATACCTAAGGACTTCTAATTCTATCTATTGGAATTGTCCTTGGGTAGATCCCTCCGGTTCTGGCGGATCATAGGACGGTTTTTACCTAACCTTAGTCACCTTATATCGCCATGACTATCCTATTGTTGCCATAAACCATTTTCATGAAAATCTCTCAAAGTGTTTATGATAATAAAACACATTTTGTTAACACATTGAGAGTTTTGCACCTTTTTTGAAATACTCCCCCTTCACATGTGCTCATGAGTTATTAAGATAAATTTGCACATGTTGGGTAGAGTTGGCACTTTTGAATTGATCGACTTTCAGTGAACAAGACCGATTCGAGACACGTTTACATCACTAGTTAGACTAGCTTGAAATTATTACCCGGCCTTGTCAAGTCCAAAGAAAGTTTCTCGAATTGGTACATTCTACTTAGACAAGTCCTATTCGAGACACGTTTACATCACTGGTTAGGCCAGCTTGAAATTATTACCCGTCCAGGACAAGTCTTTTCGATTACTGACATTTGATATTTCGTCAATTCGAGAGTCAATTCTGAGTCTTTTATGATTCAAGTACAAGACCTTTATGTCTTAACTGACGAGCTCGAGATTCTTCCACAACTTTTGAACATTTTGATCACATTTAATCACGTCTTCTCCCCCCTCAAAAATGGATATGCTATTTTTGATATCAACTGATTAAATAAAAGCATTTGGAGAGAAAGACGGACTTTTTCGCATAAAATTGGAACATTTTCTTTTTGATTTTTATACTCCCCCTCAAAGAAAGCATATTGTTTAAACATAAAGTTTAAAATCAATTTTAAGAGTTTTAGAGGGAGTTTTTTCTTTGAAATACGAGTTATGTACAGAAATGTACACAAGTCATTTTGAAACGAGTTTTTGCTTGAAATCTTTTCGTTTGTTTATACTCGAACTTTTTGAAGAAGATTTCGGTAATGAACGTTCGAGTTGTGATTTGAAATAATCCGAAGTCATCAATCGGGTCCGGGTTTCGTACTGAATTATACGAAAGCCATTGTGAAGAAAAATTTGAGAAACGACATGTTTTAGAAAACATTTTAAATGAACTCTCGCTCAAGCATATGTACATATCCGTGCTATTTTTGAATAACATTTCTAGAGACGTACATAATATCGATTATACGAGAGACATGTCGTGAGAAGAATATTTTTGGAATTTTTTGGTTTTATATTGTTTTTGTATTTTTGAAATTTTGTATTTTTATATTTTCTTTTTGTTGGTTTTTCAAATTTTGTATTTTGTTTTTCAAAAATATTTACAGCGAAGCGGTTTTGAAAAAGTTTTTCAAGAAGATTCGAGAAGACGTTCTAACTCCTCAGGGGTTAGGCTTCGCATGCCAATTCGTCGAACTAATTCGTCAAACCTTTCTTTTGGAAGGGCTTTAGTAAATAGATCGGCGAGTTGGTATTCCGTCGTAACGAAAAATAATTCAACAGTACCCTCTTCTACGTGCTCTTTGATGAAGTGGTAGCGGACTCTAATATGCTTCGTCTTAGAATGATGAACGGGGTTGCACGAGATGGCTATGGCACTTTTCGAGTCACAATACATAGGAATGCGGTCGAAATGAAAGCCATAATCTGTGAGCTGTGTCCGCATCCAAAGAACTTGGGCACAACACGCAGATAGAGACACATACTCGGCTTCCATCTCAAAGTGGGTCGTTTTTGCTGAATAGAGTCGGATCTCAGAAAAGAAAAGTGTAACAGCAGGTCATTAACTCGTATCACATATTAAAAATAGCAAATCATTTTATAAAACCCCGAAATTTTTTTTAGACATCCTAACATATGTATATAGGTGTGCCTAACTCAGATTTGTGAGAAAAATTGTTAAGCTATTTTATTTATGTCCAAGATGTGAGCCAAAATTTGGGACAGCAAGTGTATATTTTGTTTCTAAGTTTTTAAGGCGAAATCTCAACACCACAAGTGTATATTAGCTAAAACTAAACATATGAATGATGAAATATGCATATGAAATGTATGAAAATAGGTAGAGTGAATGCTTACAAGAGGTGATGAAGTGAATGCAAAGTGGTGAACATAAGAGCCCAAGTATTCTAGCTATCACCCATGGATGACCCTTCTAATAACCCTTAACTAGAAAAGCTCTTAATAAGCACTTCAATAGGTAAATGACCAAGATTTTTGGGCCATTATCTCCTGAGTTTCCTGTTCAAAATATGTGAGAGAAAGCAAGTGGAGTTGGAGTGTTTGAGGTTGCAAGACTCATGTGTATGGTGTGATATATGTTCTATTTATAGGATTGTGCATGTGTATATGTTGCCAAAACCCTTCCTAACTTGTACACTTGATGCATGGCTCTCTTAGGCAAGGTTTTTGAATATATGGTGATGTGTGTTTTTGTGGTGTTCGAAGGTCACAAGCAAGAGAGAGGGAAGAAACTTTGTTGATTCGGTTTTGTGAATGAAATGTTGATGTGTTGACTTAGTTTAAATAGGAACTCAAAGGCATATGTAACCAAATCACTTCCTAGTAGTACTAAACATGCATCACTATAATGAGAAAAACTGCAAATGACTTGGGAACATGGGGAGGGTGGCGTTGAGATAGGTGATGTCAAGGGGGGGCTCACGCTTAACATATTAGTTGAAAATTTGAACCATATGTCATCACTTTGGAGTTTAGTAGCACATGGTCTTGAGAATTAAGGGGTGGCCGGTTTTGAGCTAGTACACAGGACAAATTTTATTATTTTACTCTTATAATGAGTAGTGGTGTGAGTCGTGGTCATTTACTTGGTCGTTTGGTGCTGAAACCGTGCATGTGTGACCTAAAATGCACTTTATGCGCGTTTATCGCGAGACTTGTAAAATAAAATGTCAAGACATATAAAATAACTCTATTAGAGTCGTAATATAGTGATTTAATGTAGACCATGTCCGGTCTAGTGACGTGAAGCGTTAAAGGCAGTCGCGGTACCTTGGTTTGGCGTTTTTGAGAAAGATGTGAAAAATACATTTTTGTGAATGCTTTTGTAATAATAAAATAAAAACAAAGTTATTGACTCTGAAAAAAAATAATCATTGGACTTAAGTCATTACTAATGTAGTGTTGGTACGCGTGCGGTGTCGTTTGCATGAAATGTAAGTTACGTCACATAATTAGTTGACGAAATCATTCGTAGTTGTAAAAAAAATTACCATGAAAATGGTTAATTAGACCTTCATAATAAATTACTTCATGTTTAGCGATAATTAATGACTAGGTAAATTATAGGGTATTACAGTACCTACCCGTTAGACTGAATTCCATCCCGGAATTCTAAGTTGTGGTCGTTGTCGGGGTTGTCTCGGGAAATAAGGATAGGTGATACTCTTGTCGGAGGATGTTTGCTTGCTACAGGTGAAAGCTAAGGGTCTTACTATCGGATGCGACCTCTGATTATTCCAATGTAAAAGTGATGTCCCGTCCCCGAAAGGTTATGCTATCTAAAACTCCAAAAGGGTACGTCGTTTCCTGACTAATTGGGTATTTCAATCCACACGCTTTTACCAGTGTGAGAATCTTATCTTATAGGGTGAGTGGGGAGGTTGTACTTTGAAGGAATGATGTCAAGGTATAACATATTGCTATCGTAAATCTTAGGCATGTCAGGTAGTATGTAAGTGTAGGAATTATTTTCGAGGTTGGATCCTAAGTTTGGTTATGGGATTGTGCGGTTTCCTGCTTAGAGGCATTGATAAAATTTTGTTCGAAATTTTATTTGAGTAAGCGTTTTCACGAATTTGACTAAATAAAAAAAAATCTAGAAGACACAATTTCTTTGTTTGAGGTTAATAGTCGGGTAAATTAACGCGACCCTGAAGAATAAAAAGTTTAGTAGAACGATTTTTTTTTTATATGGTGTAAATAAGACAATTTCATAGAAATCAATGTTTAGACGTTTGTTAATATACGAAAGTTTGATAAGGTCTGACTAAAATAGGTATATAATTTAGTAGTGTGGGTTTTTAAGCATGGTGTAGAGAAAATACTTCACAAAAATTAATACTTAGTCACTCTTTAATATGCAAACGTTTTGATATAGTTTGACCAGAGAAAATTTTTAACTCCACAAAATGGGTACCTTGGAAAAATATTTTTGTAGTTGATATAGGGGCGTTTTTTTTTAAAGAAAGATCTTTGAAAGTGAAATCATTGAAGATGAAGGTATAGTTGGGTATGACATTTATATAGGTTTCTGAAGGTTCAAGGATAAGTCTAGTTTCCAATGCTTGGTAGTGTTTTGTGGTTAATTATCTGGTGAATCTTATCGTTGGGGTACTTAACCCACTTGGGCAGTGCTAGGATGTATCATGACTTACATTGTTGAAATAAATGTGTGAGTCGGATATTTTATCATGAGGTGTTTTCCTTGGTTACAAGTCAAAGTTGTGGATAAATAAGGGAATCTAGTCGCAAGGAACGAGTAGTTAACTTGTTTAGAGATGAAACGGCAACAAGACTCGGTGGATTGTTGTCTATAGTTTTTGACAGAGATGCGTGATTCTTTTCTAGGGTTTAGTTTATTTCCAAAAGAAAATATTGGTTATTATGTTTATAAGGTAATAGCATAAAAACACTTTTCATACAAATAAATGGTCCACAAAATGATTTGTAAAAATATTTCATAAAATGATTTGTAAAACAATTTATAGAGTAATAAGAAAATAATTTATTATTTGCAAAATAATAGTAAAATTATAGTTTGCGATATAGTTGAAAGATAGCAAATCGGTCTATAAAGTAACTTGTGAAATGATTTGTAAAACAGTTTATAAGACATTAGGAAAAGCGATTCATTGTTTATAAAAGAACCGTCAGGCCGAAATTTTGATTTAATGAAATAGTAGTAAACTTTTCGTAGAGTGTATTGTAGGATAATTGAAAACATTTCGTATATTACTAGTGACACAATGTATTATTTTATAAGAAGGAAGTAGAAAACTAGTATTCCCAAAGGATGAGTGAAGGATCATGTGTTTTGAAGATAGTGGTTCAAGTTACTCCGTAAGGTCTTAAGGCTTCCGTTGGTTTAACTTGTTGTATGTTTTCTAGACCTTTTTAAAGGTTCATTGGTTCTTTCATTGTTTACTTCCATTAGAAGGCTTTCCCCTTAGGTACTATGGAGAGTCGTTCCTAAAACGGCTAGTGATTAAATCCTGATTTATGATTGCGCTTATGGTCTGGGGTAGAGGTGACTATAACATAACCCGTAATAGTAAGTATAAGTCATTAATATATGTTAAGTAATGTTTAAATGGTTGTGCATCATCTGCTGAGCAAATCTCCATGCATAGTGTTGGTAAAGTGTAGACACGGGGGCGCAAAGTAATATAGTGTAGAATGGTCTGTTTAGAGAGCATAGTATTGCAATGAGAAGAGTGTTGTATTTAAGAGGAAAGTGCTGCAATGAGAGAGTATTGTGACGCCAGTGAGTTGTGAGTCGAAGTAAACTTTTTATGATATGCAATGCTTGCAGACATTTTACCGTTCTCATAAATCAAATAGAAAATCAACCGGACATAACCCCATTATAACTACTCCCAGTATCGCAAAGTTCACCTCTGAGTTGGACATAGGTGATCAGACTATGTCCCACTGTCCCTGGTTGAATATAGGTGATCAGTCTATATTCCCCCGAGGTTCAATGAACTTTAAAATACTCGGCTCAGTCATACTAGTAATATGCCCTTTAGAAAGTTGTTTTGAAAGGCTAAGACGAGTGTCAGACTCAAGGTCGAATGGTGAGATTACGTAAGGAAAAGACGTAATGTGGTGATAGTATGATACGTGAGCATAAGTATATGGAAAATACTTATGGTAGATAGTGAAAATAAGTGGATATAAATCATTCAATAGTAAGACACGCATCTCATCAAGTATATTAGCGAGCAACATCACCAGTGAGGCATAAGCTTGGCAGGCAGGCACGTGACGGTCATAGGGTTAAGTTTTCGGAAAAACGGCTATAGTCTGGGTTTTGAAAATACCAGTTCTCTATAACTTGTGGCTCTGATACCAATCTGTAACACCCCCAAGAATGGGTCCAGCGGAAGCATACATGCAATGGGGTGCTACTAAACTGGTATCATAACACAAAGTATAAAGAACGGTTTTTTTTTCTCAACCGTTTAGAATAAATTTCACTATTAAAAACAATGAGTTTACATATTTCAAAAGTATTGCGGAAATAGGCCCATAAAATAAATGAAGTGGTCCCAACTGTTTATCAGAGTCATCTATGACCATGCCATGCCGTTTGCCAAGTGCCTCCAAGAGTAAGTTATCACCTTAGGAAACCTGAGAATACATGCTAAAAAGTGTCAACACAAAGGTTGGTGAGTTCATAGTGTTTATATAAAAACAGTTAAAGTGATTCGAGTTTGTGAGATAATGAAGTAAATAATGGGTTACGTTGTCATACACCCATAGTTCGTTTGTTGTTTGCCCTAACTGGGTCAATAGTTGAGTGAATCAATAGTGTTTGTATAAAATGGTTTGATTGGGTGATTCCCTAGTGTTTTCATAAAACATTTGAACACAAGTTTTCCAGTT
>LBNU01010149.1:2785-27086 GCA_014162995.1 Artemisia annua
TTTTTTGTGATTTTTGATTTGTGAACTTAAACTGATTTTTAAGGTATCTAATAGCTTGAATAAGCTATCTAGGAGCTTAAGTTGCCTAATTCAGTCCATAACAACAACATTCAATAAGATTAAACACAATTGAGATTTTGAGAAGGAAATTGCAATTCTTAAATTGAAACTGAAATTCTTGAAATTGATTAATGAAAAAGGTTCAAACTACACTGAGGATACTTGAAACAACACTAAAAAGCTTTAAATTACAAAGAACTTGAGAAAATTTACTAAACGAGCTAAATTATACTAAGTTACACTACTTAGTTCACTATGCTCCATCTCTTTCTCTTTATAGGAGACCTTTAGGGTTTATGGACCCTTCTGAACCTTTCCCACTCCAATTCTGAGCCGTTGGATGGCTCAAACTCAATCTTGGCCTTTAAAATATTTTTGGCGCCAAATGGTTATATAAGCCAGAGACCATGGTTAGTTGTTGTAGGTGAGGCATTAAATGGATAGAGAGGAGGGTTGGTTTGGTAGGTGAGGGAGGTATTAATTGTGGTGGCTGGTTGGTGAAAAGGTGGGAGCAGGGGGGGCAAGGGTACCCTGGTTTTGAGGGGATGTGTTGGGAGGGAGATGGTCAAACGAGGGGGGAGTTATATTTGTTGTTTGGGCTGGGGGTTGAGGATGGGCCAAGGAAATGGGATTGGGCCAAGGGAATGTTGGGTTTGGTTGTGATTTGGGTTTATAAATAACAAAGAGGTCCGTTTGGTTTATGATAATCACAAGGACCATTTGTGTAATTTAGCCAAAGATGGGGGACTGAAATTGCACACTTCCTAAAGTAATCATGAGGACCAAACTTGCCAACTTTGATAGACCAAAGACCAAAAATGCCATTTTTCCATTTTTAAATACCCAAGGACCACTTTTGACAACTTAAAACATATCAAGGACCTTGAATGATAAAACTCCACATTTTTAAACTTTAGGGACTATTTTTGCCAATCTTTGAAAGTTGGGGGACTGAAACTGCCAAATCTGCAAACTTTGCTCATTTTTCAATTGTTTTTAAACATTTTGCATTTGAGACACATAAAACACGATCCTTGGGTATTTTCATCATTTTGATGCATTTTTGCGTGTTTTCAGATGTTTTGCGTTTCAGATTTGACCAAAAATGATGAGTGTTTGAGCACTCATCAATTCTCTCCCGGGATTTTACTAAAGTCAACAAAAGAAACCGAAAGATGTGATATGCGATTATGACTTAGAGTGAGATCTTGGATAAGTCACAATCTGCACTAAGTGTCAAGTTGCGACAAGTCAAGTTACAATAGATCCGATCGTAATGAGTCAAGTCGTAAGGATTAACTTACAACGTCAAATTACAATCAGACTAATCGAAACGACTTAAGTTACAAAATTTCACCAAGCGCAAGTAGTTAACAAATCACTAGAATCTCACAACTGAGTTAATCACTAGGCACCACCAAATCGTTGAATATTAGCCTCCTCATTATAAAGCTTTGGTAGCTTAGCAAAGTATCATCTCACGCTTGAATAGTTCTTCTCATCTTTCTTCCAGCTGAAAGGCTGAAGTAATGCGTACCAAAAGTATCCAGAGACCACTTCCCCCAAGTAGTTGAAATGATGCAATCAGTCTCATTCTATGAAGTTCAAAAACCTGAAGCACACTTGTACCTCTTTTATCATCAGAAACTGTTTCTTACATCTCTTCCCCCACATAGGTGGAATAATACACCAAAAGAACGAGTTAGAACACTGATCTTCTCTACGGTTCTGACATTTAACTTCCCGGAATAACTTCAATTAGGAAGAATTATAAAGCTCATCACGTGTACTCGTTGTGCGTTCCGATGTATGTCTCCTTCCCCTTTGCTATTTTTGATACTTCAGAATCAGCCACACATTATATGCACATATAACTTGAATTTTTGTGAGAAGAACAACATATGCTTAGATGTATCCTGTGAGAATCAACTGCTACAGAAAAACTCTCTTATGACTATCTTATCAACCCTTATGAAAAGTCGGCAATTGCTAAGACCACTTTGTGAAGTAAACCCGATATTCCCAACTTGAAGATGAAGTAGAATTCCCCGTTTTTGTGACTTAAACTTGTACCATTGTATGACAAAGAGTGGTGTAGAGACTTCATGCATCGAATCCCTAAGTACTCTATACTCTTCAACCAACCAACCATCAAGTATAAGACGTACATCACCTCTTGAATATCGACAACTTCGTGTGAGTTGTGACACTGAATGTGATAGTTATTTTGTGGCAATAGAAGAGAAGATTTACCAAAATAACTAGATACCCAAGTCATCATCAAAGTAGAGATTTAAAGGCTCGAACAAGGATCCCGAAGATACTAAGTACACATACCCGTAAAATTTCACTTCAATCTCAAATAATTAATACCAAGTGTGCACTGTGATCACTATACATTCCATTTCCAAATTCTTAGCCGACATTTTACTTTATATTCTTGTAGTTGATTTACCGAGTGCACATTAGAAGGAACAACAATCCGTGAAGAAGGGGATTCTTCAGAGTCCGGTTTTGGGAAAGAAATACCAGAAGACGGATCATTATTCATGTGTAGCTTCATTAATATGATAGTCATCATCAACACCTTGAAGAATAACTGGAGATTGGGTTTCGTGAGTATTCTGAGAAATACTTCAAACTAGTGCATCTTGCTCAATGGAAATGGAAGAAGATGAACCAAGAGCCAACCTAAACCGAAGAAGGAGCTTCAGAAACTAGATGTTCAACATTCTTTGAAGCTTGGAAGTATTCACCAAACATAAATCCCAGTCATTCTTAGTAAATGGAGCATTAGGTGTCTGAGGAGAGTTGAATGACCAATCTTCAACCATCAATCATCATGTAGCAAGTGAATAAAAATACACTCAATCATGTAGTTTATTCACTCTAAGTTTGCCATTTTTGATTGATGTACGCACAAAAACCAAAAATTGCATTCAAAGTAAGTGAATAAGCATACACTCAAAAATTTCATACGAAGTTTGCCATTTTTGATTGAGTAGCAAGTGAATGAAAAATACTATCAATCAAGTATTTCATTCACCCGAGTAGCAAGTGAATGAAAAATACTATCAATCATGTATTTCATTCACCCTTCTCCCCCTCAAAAATTGCAAACGAGGTTGTAACTTTTGATTGACCAAGTGTATAGGAATTCGATCAAAGATAGGTAGATCCACTTGATGAATGAACGAACATGGAGGAAGCATGAAGCATGTTGTTGAAGATGATCAAAGCCAAGAAGATTTCTCTTCTTCCGAAGATAAGGCGCACTGAATCATCCACCTTTCTTTTCATTGATGAACGGGGCCTGAAGTGTTGTCAGCAGACACCATAATGATGAAATTGAGAACCGAGGCTTGAACTGAATTGTCCAAACGTCATAATCATTGAAGTACGAGGCCTGAGCTGAAGCATTCAGACGTCATTAAAGCACATGCATCAACATCGACTTTCCAAAACTCCTGAAGCTGGAGAAATGATTGCTATAGGCCTCCAGACATTGAGTTTTCTCATAAAGTGAATGATTGATGTACCTGCAACTGAGTAAGGACTACCTGCACTAACATCACAAACTTGATTGCATATATATGGGTTAGTGAAAACAGTATCCAAACCCTTAAGGGTTTCATGGTCAACCATGCCATTATCTTTAGTGAGCACCTAACCGGTAGGAACCCATTTAAGTCCAACGTGCTTGAAAAATCTACCGATTGGAACCCACTTATGGCAAGTTCTGGGATTACCCAACTTTATATGCATAGTGGAAGGTTTATCAATATTCCTAGACTCCAAAGGTTTAGGAGTTGATATCCGCCTAGGAGAAGTTTTTGGTCTGTTTTGCTACACATGCATTGTAGGTGACATACAATTAACCCTAGACTTGGCAGGTTGAACCTTAGCATAGTTCCTCAATATACTAGGAGGCATCCTATAAGGTTGAGACTTAGGAAAATAATGTGGAGTGACAGGTTTTGACAAAACTTGTTCCGCATCAACTTGGGAGGCAAACCGGGTTTTTGAAAGTTTTGGACGCTCAGATCTAAACGCAGTCGGTTGTCTAACAACCGATTGGTTTCTATTTGATGGTAACACAGGTTTCCCCAAGATTGATGGTTTTGCAAACTTAGTGTTCACACTATTCCCAGTAGCTTTTCTTAGCACATTTTTCAATGCTGTAACAGTGAAACCCATTTTCTGAAAAATGAGCTTTGAGTTCATCATTTTGGCAATCAAAGAGGTTGTTTGTTCTAAAGTCTTAGTTCTCATTTCTATGATTGTCTCGTTAAGACTTTTACAATTCATTTTCAAAGACTCCTTTTCCACAAGTAACTTAGCCACTTTTTGTGCAAATTCAATAGCATCACAATCGTGTTTAGCCTTAACAACACTACACATATCACACAATTCAGCAATACGGTTTTACAGGTTTTTGATTGTCAAGTTCTTTGTTTCTAGCTGAGCTTTCAAATCATTAATCATAAAGAATTCACGGAAATCAGGAAGATCCGGATTTTTACATGATCAAAAACCCTCTTCCTTTTGTTGCAAGGCGATTTCAAGTGAAATACAATGTTTTTCAAGTTGCAAAAATCTCTTTGAAAGTTCATTAAGCATCAGCCGTCAACACAGAACTTAACAATTTATCACGTTCAGCATCCTGATCACTTTCTCCCCCTTTATGACTCGTATTTGTTGAATTAGGCATGGTATTGCTATCAGTCTTTTCCAACAAATTTTTTGTCATAATTGAGTTTGATTTGATCAGTATGCTGACATTCATTAGAGAGCACATTTTGTTGAACAGTTAAGGGTACCTCAGCACATGACATTTGTACATTAACCGGTCTAAGATCAGTATCCATGTCATGGGTGACTAGAGTCACTGAACTGCTGGTAGTGTCAAGCTTATCAGTCTCTGATCCTTTACACATCGTGACACCTAACCCAACATCCAAAGCTTTACCCGAATCGTCAATACCATCTCATGGTTGTACCAGAGATCCCTTCACTTTGTCGTTATCTAAACGTCTGTGTTGTGCTCTTTCCTCAATGACCGCCTTAACATCACCCATGAGTTGGATGAGTTTATCTCTGAACGTGTTAACCTCATATTTTGTCGACAATAACTGTGACCACTTGTTGAACTAACCATGTACCACGATCTCATGATGACATATATTCCACGAGTCCTTGAACTTATACTTGTGCTGAATGCTCGACTCAAAACGGTGTATACCAAGTACCACAACAACAAGCATATATGAGTATCCACCCACTTGAACTATCCTCAACTACGTGAGACACTTAAAGTGATAGTTACTTTGTGTATATAGAGAAGAGACACCAAATTAACTAGATAGTCAAGTCTTCATCACGAACAATAAATGCTCAAACAAGTTATCTTCGTGCAGTAGAAAGAAAGAAACAAAGATACATAAGTGCATGAACTTGTGAAATACAGCCTCATTTCATTTCCAAAAACTAGCCTTTGACGGTTTAAGCGAATCTTGGAAAAGGAAATTCATAACCCCGTGAAACTTGATAATGTAACCACATAATATCAAAACTTTAGTCCAAATGCCCATTAACTATCCCACAAATGCACGTGCACGAATCATCATCCAAAAATAAACCTTGGATAGAGGCTCATTCAAATACCGTAGGCCAACAGTTAACCTCAAAGATTTTCACAATGTCGTTATGAACCTCATATATCACCATTAACCCAATTATAAAATTAGCCAAACGCCTTGCAAATCCAAAAATTCGTGTTCCACATTGACAGCCCACAAGATGTGCTTTTCTGCATACCCATTCCACACGAGGTAACAAAAATCTGATCATGGCCCCAAAAAAAACATAATCCTAGGCCCAAACAAATGCAACCCGATCCAGATTTGACATCCCGTATTTAAGGTTACATACCCTAATTTCACTTCATTACACTAACCCTAATCACAACATAATCCGCCTCCACATTCACATCTCTCTCGTTTTTCAGTCAACACCACATGAACACACTCATCTCATATCCATTAATCATCTCTAATACGCGTCATTCTCAGTCTCTAACCAAATCAATCTACATCACCACCTTGACATCATTCGTTCTTGATCTCAGTCTCACTCAATAACAAGATAAACATACATGCTTGTCTCTTGAACTGTGGTTAAAGTAACATACAAGTTATAGTCCAAGATGCACACACGGCTTAAAGATGACTTCAAGACCTAACCAAATGTCACGGTAAGTTGTTTTTCATGGTTATTCCTTCAAGATCTATGATGGTGTTTGTTATAAGATCTTTAAAGATCCATTCTTGAAGTGAATACAGCCTGAGATCTTGTGCTCTTTCCGTTTTGTTTTCCATTGAACGATTCAAAGTATGATTATAACAAGTTTGTTATGAATCATTCTTTATTATCGGCTATTTGAAAGAAATGAGTTAAATCTCTTCACCGATCTATGATGATCTTTTCAATTCGTGTGCTTAATATCAATGAAAATAATTGAAACATCATGGGAAGCACGAATGAAAAGTCTGAGGTCATTTAATCTTTTCTGTTTTGTATCTATGATGGTTGAAGATTCCACACGAAAATCTTTTAAGATTTGGTACCACAAGTGGAAATAAAACTGAGATCCTTTAATGAATGAGTCTTGGTGTAGATAGGATATTTTAAAAAGTATGAACTGAGGTCTTCATTTGAGTTATTCAGTTTGAAGTTTTAAGATCTATGATGATTATGTTCTTGTGCATGGGTCAGTTGAAGGTCTTGATACATATTGTGAAGCACAAAACTAAACTGAGATCTTCATTGTTTGTTCCGATATGTGTAAGTGAGATGGGCTTAGGATAATCATGGATTTGATGTTGGTTTAGAGTAGTTTTGTTGTGGACACGATCCATTCTTCCTCTTCATTTTCTTACTTCTGAACAAACCGCTATAACTCATGAAATTTTTCCAGCATCTCATTTCATTTTGGAAACAAAAGAAATTTTAAAGAACAAACCGCTGCACCCAAACCGCTACAGAAAACTAACCGCTGGTTGAGCAAACCACTGAAATGTGTACTAACCGCTGGGACAGAAGTTAAATGCCAGATAAAAAATGAGTTAACCGCTAGTTTGATGGACAGAATAAGACTTAACCACTGGACAGAATAAGACTTAACCGCTGAGACAGAAACTTAGACTTAACCGCTGTTGACTGAGTCAAACCGCTGTTGACTAAGTCAAACCGCTGAACATAGAAAACCACTGAACTTAGAAAACTGCTGCAACGAGACAAAAATGTCACTATCGTCCTTTTTTGTCTTTATCCCGTNACTTAACCACTGGACAGAATAAGACTTAACCGCTGAGACAGAAACTTAGACTTAACCGCTGTTGACTGAGTCAAACCGCTGTTGACTAAGTCAAACCGCTGAACATAGAAAACCACTGAACTTAGAAAACTGCTGCAACGAGACAAAAATGTCACTATCGTCCTTTTTTGTCTTTATCCCGTTTTATAGCAAACCACTACCAAGAAACAAACTAACCACTACCAAGAACATAACTAACCTCTACCAAGAACATCATCACAAACCAACTCAAACTAACCTCTACCAAGAACATAACTAATCTCTACCAAGAACATCATCACAAACCAACTCGAATATGCCCAAATCTTGCACTAAAATAGTGAAATCCACCAACCAATCACAAAAATCAGCACCATCAACCAATATAAACACAAAAGTACCAACAAATAACAAGATTAACCACAAAACAAAGCTCGAATGAGAAAGAAAAGATAAGCAATACGAACAGAAAAAAAACACAAAACCAATCTAAAGAATCGAGCAAACACTATCCCAAAGATGAAACCTTAGCTCTTGATACCAATTGTAACATACACATAATCATAACTAGATTGGTTTTAGTGTTTATGGATAGAGTAGTAGTCATTCGGGTGGTCTTGGATTGTGGAAGAGCATGGTAACCATTGTTATAGTTTAGAGAGAGAAAGAGTAGAGAGTGGAACCTAGAGAGAGAAAGTGAAACCAAAAAAAAAAAGAAAAATAGATAGGGAGGTTCACCCTCTCCAAGGATGGAGAGGGTATATATGTACATGAGTTTTGCCACTTGGGCTGCGGATCAGGTATACAGTGGGTAAAGACCCGTCCTTCTTCCGCGAACTAATCTACTTCTAAACTACGTTTAACTAACTATTGTAACTACTACGAGCTAATCAATGCTTAATCATATCAGGGGTGACCGAATCTTTCTTATACAAAAAACGTATTCCTAACATATCTTTTCGTTTCTAACTTTAAGCATTTTACTTAAAGGAATAATTTGTTTACAATCCACCCCAAATGTACACCCAAATCGCCTTAGCCTACCTTGTATGCACTCATCTTTAGTGTATTATTGTGACAACATTTGTTTTAACCCTTAGTTAATTGTCTTATTGATTACATGGTTGCTAAGTCGAGTCATATCCTTGTACATATTGTTTTAGGATGATTAAGACTCATGGGTAAAGTACTAATGTAATGGAGTAATGGGGAAGAAGTTAATTATTACCCCCACATGTGCGTTAATATTTTAAAGTACTCCAAGTTTTTCAATTATCTTAATTCGAGTCATTAGAATAGTTAATTGTAAAGTATGTAAAAGTTCAAGTGTAAGGGGAGAACCGAGGCCCCTATGATGTATTATTTTGGATGGTAGGGCAAGAGTGTATGAAAAAAAAATTGGAAAAAGAAAAGTAGAAAAAACATACGGACTACCATCCCGTTTCATTTTACTTTTATTTATGTTTTTGTTATTTTCTTATTAGCTTAAGTCGAGTCGAGTCTTGGCTTAGCAACGACACTTTGTGCATGTATTTGATCAAGATAATTAACTCGCCACCACTAAAAATACCCTTTATTCCAACAACACCGTGTTTATCATATCCCTACACCTAACGTCACAACCCTTGAAAATCCCTCTTTGATAGTTTATCTTAGGTGATTACGCCTAGTGGAGGAGGTTTTTGATCCTTTCCCAAGCCTATGGTAATCTATTTGCTATGACAGGTAGTGAGTGATATTTCTTCCATTTCCATTTAGTTATATAGGTTTATAACACCCGAGGGATGAGAGTATCCAAACACTATTTGTGAGGTGCTAGTATATGATTTCCGTGCTTGTTATGACTAGGGTTGAATAACTATTTGTTGTAATTACTTTTATATTAGTGTTAAATGACCCCTAACTCATATTTTGATTGGAATAAAAGCGCATTTGCTTGAGGACAAGCAAATCTCAAGTGTAAGGGTATTTGATGAGGCGAAAAGTGTTACGCTTTTAGGGGGTCATTTAAGCCATAATCCGTAATTATTTGATCAAATATTGCCTTAAATCGTTCCTTTGTCATTTTATGTACTTTGGAAAGGAAATATGGAAAAGGAAGCGTTTTGGACGTTTTTGGAGCATAAAAGTGAAGAAAACGACAAAGTCTCAAAATATGCTGGAAACAGTACCTGACGGCGTCACGCTTTACAAGGTGATGGCGTCACTCTTTGACAACAAGGTGGATGATTTTTGCACTAGACGCCCCAGAAAGATTTTGGAGGAATTACACGTGACGGCGTCACGTGTAATTGGATGTAGTCCGTCACGTTATAGCATAAAGGATGACGGCCCAGAGACAATTAAAGGGGGAGGGCGTCAGAAGTGGATCTGAGCAATCCGAGAAGTGTTTTGGCGGCGAGGTGACGACGTCACACTCTATAACGTGACGTCGTCAGATTGTAAAATCTATATATATTCGTCTAATTTTCATTCATTGGTGTGCAACTTTTGGGAGAACCCTAGGGATAAACCCTAGCTCGTATTTTACTGTATTTTCAGGGGTTTTTCACCCTTGAGACCTTGATTCTTAATTAAAGATAAGTCTTCTTCCAAATCAATCAATATGACTATGTGTTGTTTGATTGTATCTTATGTTTGTCTTTCAATTAACATGCTAGGCTAGGTTTTTCTTGTGTTTGCTTGGATCTAATGAAACCTAGCTATTGATTACATGTTGTTGGTTTGTTTTTGTGATTGTTGTGGGTGGGTGAAGTCGATGTTAGGCTTAAGAAAACTGGCTAACCTCCTATATGGTAACTTGCTTGAACGTCTTAAGAAACATGAATCGGATGTGTACTACGATTATATGGTTGTATTTAATGCATAAGCGAATTCTAGTGATCCCATGTTAGGAGCTTTAAGTCGGCTTGACATAGGAGTGAAGTAGGAGCTTCTAGAGTTAGGGAAATCGTACATGGCCCTACGAATGGTTTAATGGAATACAACCCGTCATCCACACAATTACAACAAACCAATTAACCGGTAAAAGATAGCTAGGGAGTAAGGAAATCTAAGTAAACACATTTTTCTCTCATATAAGTTTCACAACCATTTACTTTTCTTGTTATTTTATTTTAATTGCAATAGTAGATATTTGAGTTAGTTGACTAAACTAATTCGCCCACTCTTCCAAAACTCGAGATTTTTACTTGCTTTCATAAAAAATATAAAAATACAAAAAGAATCATCCCTCAACCCTTAGACCTAATTAGAGTAGCTTTTCAAGCATAACGACACTATTCCCCGAGAGAACGATCAATCCCCCGGTACTTGCCACTTAACTATACTACATCGGTCAGGTGCACTGCCTGGTGGGGTTGCAAGCTTCTCAAGATCCCTTGAGAGGTAAAACCTAAGTGCAAAGCTTGCAAAACCCACGCATCAAGAGACCTGGTGTTTTTTTTTCTATTCGAGTTTTTTTGGTCTCACATGTCATGGTATTGGATGTTAGGGTACTTGGTAACACTATTATTGTTCGATCAGCAACACCTATTAACTCTATATCGTTGTGGGTGAACTGATCCTGCTGCGACTCTTTTGTTTCTCTTGATTTGGATCGTAGCTGCTGTGATGTTGCTGGACGTTCGCCCTATTGTTATGGTTATTGTGACCAGTGGCTTCAAATCACGTATTGAATCAATACTTTTCTTCTTGTAAGTCTTGGATTTATTGGAAGCCTTGTAACTGATCGTGCTATTGAATGTTAAGGTTTGTATAACCCTTGGTTTGTCTATGGCAGGTTGTGGTGCTATCGGTCTACATTCTGATTTTCGCTGCAAATAGCAACTTAATGGTCTACCGAATCATGTCATATAGTTGTCTATGGAGGCTAGGGTTCATGCGTGTACCTTAGTATTGGATTATGGTGACCTGGTGCTTACTTGCTGTTTTGCTTATAGATGGGGTCCTATATTCCTTGTTTTACTCAATTAATGACATGGTGCTGATGATTAATTGGTTCATGTTATTATATGCTGGAAGTTAGGGTCGATTATACCCTGTTTACGTTTCAAATTCGATTTGCTATGTATTGCACTCTTATTAGGTTATTAGATTATGCTTCATGCACAATACTAATAGAAGTTGCAAATGGATTTGTTTTGGATTGAGCACTTGTAAGGCGGGGAAACTTGGTATGGGTTTCTTCATGTGCAAGTTCTGGATCGCTATGATGACTAAGAAGACTTAAGTGTTTATTTGAGTTATGATGTATTGTATTTTTTATTTTTAGTCATTGTTAGTTGTATTTGGATTTGTAAGTTATAAGAATGGCTTGTCATTCTTATATAGTGGTTCTGTAAGTGTCTTAAGGGATTGAGATGAGAGACTCACTCTCATCCATTGTACTTCATTGTTTTTTGGATAATATACTTTATCAGGGTGCAGGATTACTCCCCTTTACCCAAAAAAGAAGTGGGAAGAAAACAAAATAAATTTGTATTCCAGAGTTTTTTTAGGAGAGAGGAGAATAGAACAGGAGAGTAATTTTGGCTAAACTTCTCTCCAAAATTTTCTTCCCAAAAGTGAGATGCTTTGGAGAGAAGTTATATTAGGAAGCTTTAAATAAATAAAATTACTTAAATGACCTAATATAAAACATAACCTTTATATATAACCAAGGGTATAATTGTAAAATCATATGTTCTCTCTTCTTTTCTCTCTTAAATCGGGAACATTATATAAAAAATTTAATTTCATTCATTTCCTCTTCTTCTGCATATTTTTAACTCTTTTCTTCTCTTCTTTCATTTTAAAAACTTGGGAACGCAGCATAAGAACGCATGAAGAAACGTTACAAGTTATTAGAGATATGCACAAATAGACAACCCATCTAAGCCTCGAAGCCGATTCAATGAAACACATTTAATGTCAAACAAATGAACACTAATTTGTAGTTCATGTTTTTAACTTTTATTTGAGTTATTAATGCATTGTTATTATTTTAGTCACGAAGTTGTTGTGTCTTGGTCCTGTCTTGATCACATTAAGAGGTAGTCTCAAAGTCTTCATAAAGGTTTTGAATTTCAGATCTTGTAAGCTACAAATTTATCCAAGCTTATATTGACGATCGTGAAGACAAGTGTGTCACACTTCATTAGTCTTCTAAAATAGTTTTTCTGTCACAAAATTATAATCTAACTTTTCAATTTTGGACGCTTTAGAATAAGTGTTTATTTTTTATCTTAACTAATCAAAATAATTTTTTATAAGCTGAGATAATATTTGATTAGCTAAAAAGTGCAATAATTTTTAAATGGCATATTTTTTGTTTAAAGAATATCTTATATAATAAAACAAAACCCCTAGTGGGTACTTTGTCATTTTGAAAAAAAAGAATATTTTCTTATTAGGTAATATGTTAATTTTATAAGTTTTTAAATTCGTTTTGTTGATATACTATACAAGTAGAAGATAAATACAAAAAATATAGATAAGATTTAAATGATTATCTTTAATCATAAAAAACTACAATTAAAAATCATAAATCAAACAAAATAAAAATTAAATTATTTGTTTTTTAATAAATAAAAATATATCATTCAAAATTTTTTTAAAAAAACCCGCGCGTGCGCGGGCATTATAACTAGTATAATTTTAAGCCAAAAACAGTGATGTATAAAGTTTGGAGTTTAACTCTGAAGGTCATGAAAGATATTTGAATATGATATCTTGATAAGAAAAGGATCTCGAATTAAATGTTATATTCGATAAAATATATTCCAAGTTAAAACATAGAATGTACAATATACATGCATCAAGTTATTATGACACGTTATTACGACCGATTCTATACGTCATCTTTATCTTTATACTCGTACAAATAAAATTCTTTTCTATATATATATACACTGACAAGCACAAAGTCAAACACATACACTGAATCCAAAATTCAAACTCCATGTTCCAATTCTGTTATTGAATTCCAAACACTCACAACTACTTTCCACCTTAAATTATTCGAACACTTTTGTTTTTTCGTGCCCACAGTTTGTTTTTTATAAATAACTTTTGTATTTTTATGATCACTGTTTATAATATTTCATGTTGGATTTTTTTTTTTCAATGCCGCGTTGATTTGTTTGATGTCTTATTAGATTAATATTTTTGGATTTGTTGTAGATTAGAAGAAATATTTGTTTGTGAGGTTTTTTGTTTTTTGTTTTTTGTTGTTGTTATATGTGTTTGTGAAGTGTGATCAAGTTTGTTGGTGTAGATGGGTTGGTTTTTATGTTTTAATTGTTGCACGAAAGATGTCGAAAATGTTGATGGGGATATTGCGGTATCTAAGGAACTTGCAGGTTTGATTTTTTTTTAATTATTGGTTTGTTAAATGTGGATTTTAGGAGTGTGCAACTGTATGGTACAATATTGTTATACTTTTTTTTCTGCCTATATGATGTCAAGTAAGAGATTTGTGTTTGGTTCAACATTAAGAAATAAAAATAATGTTTTGGGCAAACAACGATTTATATGGGCTTGTAATGAGAGGGGAGTCACATGTAAAAATGGTACAGATTAACTTATGATAGAATTTTAGTATTAGGATTGTTATTTGTTAAGGTTTGTGGTATTATGTTTTGAATAATGTGGTTCTGTTGTAGTTAAGTAAGTTTGTGGTGTTGTTTTGTAGATGAGAAGGTGACTGATTCTAAGAGGGGGAAAAGGTTTAGTAGTCAGAGAAGTAATGTTGCAATTAGTTTTACATTTCGTGAGCTTGCTGCCGCGACACAGAATTTTAAGGATGCTAATTTGATTGGTGAAGGCGGATTCGGAAGTGTTTATAAGGGTCGCTTAGAATCAGGGAAAGTAAGTCGGAGTTTTACCTTGTTTAATGTTGCCAATTTTGTATAATTTAGGTTATATATTCCGTTTAATTGCTGGTCTTTAGTATTGATTCGTGTGTTTGAGGAACAGGTAGTTGCTGTTAAGCAACTCAACCTTAACGGTCTTCAAGGGCATCAGGAATTTATTATGGAGGTTCTTATGTTGAGTCTCTTGCGTCATTCGAACCTTGTGACTTTGATCGGTTACTGCACTGAAGGAGATCAAAGGCTTTTGGTTTATGAGTACATGCCAATGGGTAGCCTCGAAAATCATCTTTTTGGTAGGCTTCAAATTTATTTTCTTTTCTGATTACTTTCTTTAATTTCCTTTTAATATGACTCGTCTTTTTTTAGTTCATAATGCTCAAAGATTTTGCGTTTCATGAATTGGGATAAAGTTTGATTTTCTTAAAAAAGTCAACTCCTTTGGTGGTGATTTTTGGGTTTTAACCCTTTGCTGTATTTTGTTCCTGTTGTTCAATTTGCTTCCCGATTTTTTTCTTTTAGATTTCGCTTTACAATGATTACTACATGATTTTCGAAGCAAGCTTGTCATTGTTAGCGTGTCTTTTTCAAGTTATCATAGACCAAGAAATTTAATAGAATCTATAAACCTTATAGCTAGAGGCGATACACCACTGGATGGCACTTGGTTAAGAACAGAGTAATTAAGTGACAAAGTGATTAATATTGTAACTTTTGCTCTTGGGTCATAAGGTCGTGAGGTACTCATTATTCGTACTGTGTATAGACCATCTTGAGGCTCGATCTAGCTTGAAACACAGAGCTGTAGAGCCAAAAAGTGACAGTATTCACCGTCCTAATGAAGATAAAATATACTTGCATTTGTTTTCTTTATTGAAATCCTTTGTATTGAGCCTAATTACGTTTCTTATATTAACCACAGATAATTTTATTTTCAGATCCCGAGCCTGATCAGGAGCCACTGGATTGGCACACGCGACTAAAGATTGCTGTTGGTGCAGCTCGTGGACTTGAGTATCTACATTGCAAAGCAAATCCACCTGTAATTTACCGTGATTTAAAATCATCAAATATATTATTGGATAATGACTTCAACCCAAAGCTTTCGGATTTTGGACTAGCTAAATTAGGCCCGGTTGGTGATAACACTCACGTGTCAACTCGAGTTATGGGTACTTATGGTTATTGTGATCCTGATTATGCAATGAGTGGCAAATTAACTACGAAGTCTGATATTTATAGCTTTGGTGTGGTTTTGTTGGAGCTGATAACTGGACGTAAAGCAATTGATATGAATAAGAAACGTGGAGAGCAGAATTTAGTTGCTTGGGTAAGTTTCTTTGAACTTGAATTCTACTCCATGATTTAGAGTTTACTATTTTACTCTTTCTTATGATATGATGAATTCTAATTTGTGAAAGATATTTTGTTAAGTGTGTATCGCATAGCTTCTTTACTTTGTACTAAGGATGGTGAAATGGGCCGGTAGGCAGGTTGGGTAACGGGTCAAAATGGGTGAATAGGCTACATCAATCTTGGGCTGGTTTGTCCCGATGTTCAAAATTTCAGAAGTAATTATTGTGTCAAACATGGTTACAAGAATTTTCTTAATTCTACAAATATTCCAAGGTTTTCAGAAAATGATTAGGAGGTTAAAAAAGCACATTGGGCGAATCTTGCTATGTTTGGCCCGTGTCTGTATAAGTTGATTTTTACCTCTTGATATCTATGATTTTACACATTCTCCTCGCTATATAGTAATAACTTTTTTGGATATATGTAGGCTCTTCCCTTGTTAAAAGACCGTAAGAAGTTTGTACAGTTGGTGGACCCCTTACTGCAAGGTCGTTTCTCTATACGATCTGTGCACCATGTGGTTGCTGTAACTGCAATGTGTCTCCAAGAGCAAGCTAATTTTCGGCCCTTGATTGGTGATATTGTTGTTGCACTTGAATATTTGGCCTCTCAAGCTGAAATGTCAGACAATGTTAACAGTTTAACAGCTGCATCACAAAAGCGAGATGAGGACAATACTCGTGGTTAGTGTCAAGATAAGAAAATGCCAAAAGTTTTTTATTCAATTTTTTCGCCAGAAACAGGATTTAAAGAAGCCAACAAAATGCTACCCTTACTTTAAAGCTTAAGGTAAAGGTCTTCAGTGATATTTTTGGGAATCAGATTCACAAAATAGATAAAGTGATGTTCTTTTTATTTGGCGACAGTTACAAATTTGTGAATACAGTGTTAGTCACTTTCTTCATATTGTATGACATTATGATTTGCAGAGTTATGACCATCTGGTGCAGCAACCTTATTTTCTACAATGGACTATGCATATATCCTCTAAATATTTTGCTCATTGCATATAATTCTCAATTACAACAACACTTACATTGTTCTTGTTTGAAAGCTTCTTAATGAACTTAAATGGTGTGTAAGATTCCTTAGGTGTGTGTGCGTGTCTCTGTGTGTGGACTGTGGAGTTATAATGACATGTTTTATCTTACAGGTAGTTGATAGTCTAGTGATATATATTAACATTTGTATTTTAGGAGTCTTGCACATTTTTTTTTTGGTAGAATGGTAGGGCATTAATTGAGTAAAGATCGATCAGACTACCTAGCTTAAGCTTGAATTCGAATTGATAACTAGCTTTTATGATACAAGCTCAAGGTTGACTTGAGGAAGATTTAAGCTTGAAAGCCTTTAAAGTATACATGTAATAAATAACTTTATTCGATTAAGAGGGTCTCATAGTAGTTTGACTCTAACGAGCCTAAGGAGAGTTCAAACTCAAGTGTCATTATAAACGTTAACTCGTTTCCAACAACCCCAGACCTCACCACGGTTACATATTACCGGGGCAGATGTGTATGTTGTGTTGGGGGGCAGTGCCCTCCATCCTTGGCCGAATAAAATCATTGGGTTAAAAATTTATTATTGGCCTTTTTCTATGTTAAAAATTTTATTATTAGGCTTTTTAATAAAGTGTCCAGCACCACAAAATCAAATTGCTCCTCACTACACTAGACAATGTGAAAACCTTACATCTTTATCTTCACTTTAGGTGCACAAAGATTTAAAAATTTTTTGGCCCCATCCTCTAACTTCTTTTGCCGCTGCATGTTAGGCTTCCCACAGTGGGACGGAATCCAAATCGTTCGAGCCTTGGTCGACCGAATTGGGATTCGGTCGTCACGACTGTGGGGGAATCGGTTGCCTGCCAAAAACTTTGATAATCGGTTGCCCCAGTGACCGAAATGAAACACAGAAACACTTCCAATTTCTCACTATTCTCTCTTTTTATTTTGTTTTTGTTTTTTTTATTCGTTTTGAAAAAAAAAAAAATAATAATAATAAAAGAAAATAAAAAATAAAAAAAGTGTGTGTTGGACTGTGAGATCTAGAGGTAGAAGAAGGAGTAATATTTTTGTATTTTATTTTATAAATAATTAATTTACAGTTTAAACCCTTAAAGTTTTATTTTATTGTCATTTTACCCTATAATTTTAACTTTTTTACATTTTAGCATAGAGAATGTATAAAAATTAATTTATAGTAATGTAATGTTTAATTCCGTATCGTTTCGTTTATGTAATGTTTACGTTTTATTAATAAAATTTGTGTTTGTGTTAAAAATGGTTTTTTTTTTTATTTAAAAAAAATTAATAATAATGATGATGCAATATGGGTCACGTTAGTGGGGAGAGAGGTGAAAATGGNAAGTGTCCAGCACCACAAAATCAAATTGCTCCTCACTACACTAGACAATGTGAAAACCTTACATCTTTATCTTCACTTTAGGTGCACAAAGACTTAAAATTTTTTTGGCCCCATCCTCTAACTTCTTTTGCCGCTGCATGTTAGGCTTCCCACAGTGGGACGGAATCCAAATCGTTCGAGCCTTGGTCGACCGAATTGGGATTCGGTCGTCACGACTGTGGGGGAATCGGTTGCCTGCCAAAAACTTTGATAATCGGTTGCCCCAGTGACCGAAATGAAACACAGAAACACTTCCAATTTCTCACTATTCTCTCTTTTTATTTTGTTTTTGTTTTTTTTATTCGTTTTGAAAAAAAAAAAAATAATAATAATAAAAGAAAATAAAAAATAAAAAAAGTGTGTGTTGGACTGTGAGATCTAGAGGTAGAAGAAGGAGTAATATTTTTGTATTTTATTTTATAAATAATTAATTTACAGTTTAAACCCTTAAAGTTTTATTTTATTGTCATTTTACCCTATAATTTTAACTTTTTTACATTTTAGCATAGAGAATGTATAAAAATTAATTTATAGTAATGTAATGTTTAATTCCGTATCGTTTCGTTTATGTAATGTTTACGTTTTATTAATAAAATTTGTGTTTGTGTTAAAAATGGTTTTTTTTTTTTTTTTTTTTTTTTTTTTTTTTTTTTAATAATAATAATTATTATGCAATTTGGGTCACGAGTGTGGGGAGAGAGGTGAAAATGGGTTGAAGAGAGAGAAAGTTGAGGTGGCAGCCGGAATGATGATGCAATATAGGTCACGACTGTGTTTAGCCTTACATGCTACTTATGACTTCAAAACTTGTATGTACTTGAGTGCGCCAACACCCAATCTCCAAAAGAATCTAAGATTATTCAAAAACCAACCAAAACAATTTGAGAAAAAGATCGATTACTGCAAACCGGATGTTCATAAGTTTGAGGAATCTTGAATAACATACTTGAATACCCTCAAACGGATCCACAACCATATCAACCTTAACACCAAACAAGAGAGCCTTGGGCCAATTATTGTGACCCTTTCGACTCCGTCATTATGTCATTTTGACCACAATAGAAGGGGAAACAACAAATAAGACATTGAGACACCTATTTTGCGGACATTGAAGCAATAACACTCTTTACCTTAAAAAAGCTCATACATGACTTGTTAAACATTTCAATCATGAATTCAAATGTCAAGCCGTATTTATTTCGAAACATAGGCCCATTTAAGGTACGACTTGTTGATGTAACCTTTCATGTGGCATTTGGGGACCGTTCACCAACAAGTGATTAAATAGCTTATTCATGACAAATTTGCACCCATTTATTATCTGATTTCAACTTTGTAGACCTTTGACTATTAGGACAATGGAGAAGGTAAGGGGTGGAGGGTGTGGCGAGAGTTCGTCATATCAGCTTCACTACTTTCATCATGGGGCTTGTGGTCTAGTGGCAAAGGCTTAAGTAGTTAAGCGAGCTCAAGTGAGAGTAGTACCGATTTAGGTGACCGACCGGGAAGTCCTCACTTGGGAACCACAAGCTCTAAGATATCAGGCGAATCGGGAATAGGAGTGGGGTTATCCCCTAAGGAGAGGCTCGCGGTTGGTATCTCTGCCCGAGGATGTGACACTAACTCGAGCCAACAACTAACAACTAACATCTAACAACTAACCCGCCGTTCAAAAAAAATGTGTTAGGGATTGTCTATTATGGAGGTTTTCGATTTGGGTTAGAGATTATAGTTGAAAAGATATTGGTGTTAGGGTATATGTTTCACATTTGGCATGATGTCTAAAAATCTACCTTTTACAATGTCTAGCACAATAAGTAGATTTTGAAAATACATGTTTGTTACTTTCGGTTTTAAACATCGAGTATTAATTCTCGACCACTAGTTATATAGTTTTGAATTTTCTTTCCTTTTTAATTTGTGTGGGTCCTACATTATATATATATATTTTTTTATATTAAAATAACATATATAGCAAAATCCAATTCTTAACCAACGTAAACCAAACAAGTTACTAATATATCATGCACTTTTAGTTTACTTTATTTTCCATCAGCCCATCCTAAAACCAAATCCTATCCAAATGGGCCCTTATTTCTTTCGGGAATTAAGTCTTGTGAAGCATCAACGTTGGATTAGGGCTAGGCAAAACATACTGAAAACCGAAGCGAACAGAAAAACCGAGCCGAACCGGTCCGATCGAAACCGAACATACCATAATTGGTTCGGTTTCGGTTCTATATATTTATGATTTTCGGTTTTGATTCGGCTTGGTTCGAGCAAAAAACGAGAGACACACACCTAAACCGTATAAACCGAACCGAACCAAGTCACTTCGGCTCGGCTCTCGGTTCATGTTTTTCACAAAATTGGATTTCGATTTTGGCCGGTTCAGGTCGGTTTTGACCCGATACTTAGTCCTATTTTGGACTTTTCCAGCTTTGGATGTGGGTGGCTATTTGGTTCCCAAAAGGGAAACATGCTTTCTTGCATGTTTTACCGTTTCTATACACATACACTAACAACTACAATTTCAACCACTAGCGGAGTATACACGCTGTGTGGTAGGCAGTTCAATAGCGGAACTTCATGGCAGCTTACAAAGGGGCACCCCCAAGATACACATAAACTATTAATCGTTAGACATTTAGCAGCCAACTTGATTCTTCTCCTTAGTACATGTTGGAGTATTCTCAAGGCACAATGAATAATTATATGGTTAGACACATGTGAGCCTATGGGGTCACACACATATATACAGAGAGACACAATTTGTTATTAATAGATATCGTATTCAATTTACCAATATCTAAGTAACACGAGATTAAGTAAACGGGCCACTAATCACTAAGTTAGACTTAGTGGATTTGTATTGGACTCAAACAAATGGTAGCCCATTTACTTGGTACATTAGGCCGGCCCATAAGGGTTTAGAAGAGAAGAGATTAAGGATGTAACTTGAAAATATTAAAAAATGGGATTTGATTTATCAAATCATATTAACTAATTCAAGAGATCACACAAATCATCTCCTCCTCTCTCTCACATATGCACGACCAAACCCTAGGTCCCATTTATGGTTTTGGTTTTGATCATTAGCCTACATTCAAGTGTACATCTAGGTTGATTCAAGTGTTACAAAGGGACTAACATCTGGTGGTGATCCGTGAAGTGTAGTGTGGAAGTTCATAGAGGTAATCTACATTTGATTACAAGGGTTACTATTGGTGAATTGGGTTAGATCTTGACTCTAATCGATCTACAATCACGCATCAAAGGTATTACATGTTTGTTATCTTTTACGATTGATCATATGGCTTATATGGATCCATAGTGGTGATTTGCTTTGAGATGTGTTTAATTATGTTCTTGATAATTTAATTATATATTTATATCTTAAATCACCAACAGTACACTCATCCAACTTTCTCTTCAGCATCTCGTTTTCTTTAAATAATGCCTCATATTCGTACATGGCACAAATTCATCAAGTCCCACAGCTTGCTTCCTCCCCCAACAGACAATGTTTCACTTTCATGTGGTTCGACATTTTCATCACCATCTGCATCAGTGTTGTTCTTCTGCCTTGTTCTATCTTCTTCCATTAGGCGAGGGGGATTCTTTTTTACGTGTTCCGAACTAACTAACTAACTCATGATTCTTCTTCATTCCCTATGAGTCAACATATTATCATCATCATCAGCAGCATGCTTTTTCTTACTACAAGAAAAAAATGCTTTTAGTGACAAGTGATACTCCGTCACTAACAGCAAAAAGTCTTCACAAATCCTGCTTACTGATGAAAATTGGGGTCGTCACAATGGGTCCGTCATTGATTTTATTTAGAGTTGAACTGAAAAAAGTCATCATTAATAAGTGACAAAATCGGATTTGTCACTAAGTTTTTGACGACACCAATCGTCACAAAATTTCTATGACTAGTGGGTGTAAGTCATCACTTATTTTGCTCAGATTAACCCTGAAAGGTTGTCACAAATTTTACATCAATAATGATCAAATAGTCATCACTATTTTGTGAAAAAAAGTTAATAAATATATAGATATAAATAGAATTGGTTATTTTGCGTACACATACATTAATGCAATATGTTATTTATGTAACAAGTAGAATATCTGCTTTACATATATGAACTGTGCAATGTAAACAAAGCATTATTTCATTCCGCAACATAAAAGCCAGATTACATGTATGAACCATATATATAATGTAAACAAAGCATATTCTCAAAAGTGTCTTTCCAACAAATTGATGTTTAACTCAACATCCAAAAATCATATTGCCCCTTAACGCCATAAAATGAATCGTCACTGCAAAACATAAGAATAAAGATTCATGAGCAACTAAGGTTGTACATTGCACTACTGGATGTAGTTTACTCGTGCGTTAACTACAAACTTTTTTGTTTATTAATAGCTCAAAATTTTGCAATACAAATCTCACCGTTGGAAGCAGTTTTTTTAGTATAGCTGCTCTTTTGCTTGACGGTGGAAGAACAACCCATTCTTAGTTCGCAATCCCTATCAATGTTGTTGAGGATTCACTGTGTATAATTAGTGTATATAACTACCTTGAAGAATTGACTAGGTAGACTAGGTTAATAATTTGGGACGAAGCCCTAATGGTTCATAAATAATGTTTTGAAGCTTTTGACAGAACTTTGAGGGATACAACCACATGTACTTTTTCAGCAACTTCTAAAAAGGTTTTTGGTGGAAAAGTGGTTGTTTTTTTGAAGAATTTTTGCAAATATTACATATTATTCTGAATGGCAGTAGGCAAGACGTGGTACATGCTTCGTCCAACAAGTCTAATTTATGGAATCATGCACTGTTCTTAAGCTTATAATAAACATGAGGCTTTGTTGGTTGTAACCCTGGCAACGCATAACAAATTAAAGATTTTGTTGAATGGATATTGAATATTTGTGACGGAAAAATCGGTGGCAAGAACAATGGCCCATCTGTGGTTGAATTCCCCGAATAAATGCTCATCCCGGATTCTGAAGATCATGTTAAAGTTGTGATACAAGTAACCTACCAATAACAGGAAGCAAAAGCTGTGGGATTTGACTCATTTCCATGATAGAGCTATTCTCAAACCTACCCATGAAGAGGTTGACAAAGTAAGTAAACGCATGATGTCCAAATTATAGTTCTGATACAGTTTCAGATATAGATGTTGATTTCAACAATGACGAGTTGTTGTACAAAACAAATTTCTAAATACCATATGAATGTTAGGCGTACCACACCATAAGTTGGCTTTGAAGATTGGCGCTCCAATAATGTGTTTGCGCAACATTGACGAAAGAGGGGGACTATGTAAGGCTGCCAAGTTGCATGTTTTGAGAATGGGCATCAATAATATTAAGGTCAGGATTATATTAGGTGGTAAATTGGGTACAGTTTGAGCTATACCCCGCATGGTAATAAGCTCATCCGATAAGAAGATGTCGTTTCAGCTTAACATGAGGCAATTCCCCGTTTCAGTTTGTTTTACCATGACAATAAACAAAAGTCAAGTTCAAGCATTGTCAACGCTGGGACTATAATTGGAACGACCAGTTTTCTCACATGGACAACTTTATGTAGGTGTTTCAAAGGTAAAAAGCAAGAAGAGTCTGTTAGTGCAAATATTACGATATTTAATCTATACAGTCTCGTTTGTTTTGATTGATGACAAACGTATAACTTGATACATAACGTAAAATGTACAAGTTACTTGTAATCATAGTTTGTCTCAACATACATCCAACACCTCTCAACGTCTCGAGTCGAAGTATGCTACAACACAGGTTCATACATGTTTGTTATGTAGCATTATGATCAAACCCCTTGACCAACCATTTAGAATGACTAAAATATTTTAGGAGTCTTTAAGTATTTTAGGTGTCAAAGTACACTTTAGGTGTTAAATAGAATAAGTGCCACATTAGGTGTCTAGATAATATTAGTAAGTTTACAATATATAAAAATGTGTCTTATAACAACATAAGTACATAAAACATTTTTAATAACTTACTAAATATTATATAGCTAACTAATATATTTTTTATACAAGTAACTTACCTTTTTAAGTTAGTATATACATTTGTCTAAATGTATTTTTCATAAAATGTAAAACTAAATTTGGTAAGATCTTGATTAGACTAGACATAAATATAGAAAGACATTGTGTCATACATCTTGTAAGAGATGTCATAGAATCTTGATTTGACATATTGTGTGTTGACTTAGAAGATCTTGATTTGAC
>LBNU01010149.1:40238-61301 GCA_014162995.1 Artemisia annua
TTTACAAAAACTCACATATAAATAATATTCATTGAAGCCATTAAGCCAAGTTGAGAAAAACAAGTGTGTAAAGTGTGCTAGCTTGTGTTGTGTGTGAGAGAGAAATAATGGGAAACTGCTATCCAAAGTTTGAAAAAAATATCCCAAACACCACTAAAACCAAAAAGAATGTCATCATAAAAGAAGAAGAACCCAAAAGTTCACAAGGGCAAATAGTAACACCAAGGCTAAAGGAATTCACATACGCTGAGCTACGAAGCGCCACGAAGAACTTTCGGCCAGCCACTATCTTAGGAGAAGGTGGTTTTGGCCAAGTATTCAAAGGTTGGGTTGATGGTGTAACTTATGTACCTACAAAACCTGGTTTTGGGATCCCAGTTGCCGTTAAGAAATCGGATTCCGATAGCTTTCAAGGTCTTAAAGAATGGCAGGTTTGTGTTTAATTCTCTACAGTATTTTTCTTGCTTTTTAATTGAATTATTATTAATTTGTACGTAATGGTTGCATGTCACTAGTAGGCACGTATGACGTCTGCATGACTATTCTTCGTTTGTAGTAATAAAAATATCACTAGTGTTACAAAACTTGTAATGATCACCACCAACACGAAATTTTTACTTCTATTTGTAACAACTCAAACCAAAAAAAGGTTTAATAATAATAATAACAATAATAATAATAATAAATAAATAAATAAAAATAAAATGGAAACAATATTATATTGTGATAGATGTTTGTCAAAACTCAACCAATTGATTTTTATTTATTTGTAAATTGTCAAAATATAAGCTGGATTCCATTCATGTTCGAAACTCAACTCTTTGGCCCTTTCTATCCGTACGTAGTACAAAGGTCGTGAAAGTCAATCCACGCTCTGTTGCAAAAGCCAAAAAGTCAAGTAACTAATTACTAAATAAAGCAAGTAGCTGACCAATATGGTTTTGTAGCTGTATTTTCCGTTTCTCTTTTGTTGAAGATATTTTTTTGGAAATGATTTGCACACTCATACTTTTGATTGAGACACTCCATTGTGTGCATTATATACTTGTACAGTGCCTACAGTGTGCTTTAAATGCTTGTACAATTGAGTGTCTCAATAAAAAATGCGAATGTGCCAATCACCTCCCTATTTTTTTCCATGGTCAATGGCTTTGTTATTTGGCTAGTCAAATGTTGACATTTATGTAGCAATTATTTTTTACACCTTAAGAAAAAAGTAGAAAACACCTCTTAACAGTCTGCATTACTACAAGTGCTTTAATATTTGAAGTTTGAAGCATAATTCATTCATTATTTCCTTAGAAAATTAACATTTGATTGTCCTCAAGCACTGCAGTTACATCATTAGTCCGCAAGCTTTCGACCATTATCTATTTAATGGTATATTTTGGTGATATATATTTTCGTATAATCATGGTAGCTGGCAATACTAATAGGTCAACACGTGGTGACTTACTTATTAGCTTATTTGATTCGACTTATATCTCACAAGCTTAATTCTTTTTGCTTATTTTTCATCTTAAAAACTTTGTTCAAATTAAAGTCATAAGAAGATCGAAAAAAAAAAAAAAAAAAAAAAAGTATTGAATTGAGAGAGAATGAACAAAGTGAATGAAAAATATGAATTCCATTAAGTGAAAATCAAGATACATGCTAGTATTTAATATTTATACAAGAAATGTAAAAGTCAAACATGAAAGTCAAACTAACTGTACTACATCTTATTACATTGAACCAAACTCTTTCTCAGTGTAATTATCATCTTGTGTGGACTGAACCTTCTTGTAGATAGTACTGTAACATTGTCTCCTTGAGCTTGTGAGTGTATCTCAGTTGAGTTGCTAGCTTCTTTATCCCCCCAACAAGTTGGCACTGTGTATGGATCACAAGTGCTCAACTTAGACAAACAGTTATAATGGAGAAATTTGCTTAGGCCTTTAGTGAGAATGTCAGCAACTTGAGCTTGTGAGTGTTCACAGGGTTGCCAACATCTCTGCGTTTCATGATGTGCTTATAAGACACCATTTGTGGTTCTGTGTTGTGTGTATTTTGTGTTTGCAAAATAATAGAATAAATGGACAAAGTAAGTATGCAATAATAGAAGAACTTTTATTAAGAATCTGTGATTTAGAATTCTGTACATGAACCTATAAATACTTGTCCAAGGGTTACAATGATTCCCTTAAACGACATAACTTTCTATCCTAAAGTCACATCCAATGTATACAACGTTTGGATGATAACTGTCTTAACAATAATAACTGCCAAAGTCTAAACGGGTGTTTGGGTTAACAGACTTGGCCCAATACATGTTTTACCCGTTTGACTTTACAAATACATACAGATAATATAAGTCTTTAATAAACTATACTATATAATTTCTATTTCTAATTTACAACATTACAGAGTCTACATCTCCCCTCTAATGTTTTAAATTAGAATCCTTGAGTGATATGTTTCTTGTCTTCCTTCACACAATGACATCAAAGTCATTTTCTTCACTGCTTGTCCCATATTGTTTCTGGTGTTCACTGTCTCCAACTCTAGCATCAATTCCTTCCATCCCTTGTTGTGTATGTTCATCCCTAACCCTCAGTCCATCCAAGCCATGTGAGTTTCTGTTTGTTGCAGTCCAACTGCTCTCACCTTCTTCAACTTTTGGCTTCTCAGTTGTCCATGGAATCTGAGCAGTGTCATGATACACTACCACCAAGTCTATGAATTTCTTATAGCACTCCTTTATTGCATGTGCATCCTCTGTTGTAAGACCCTGCATCTTGGCAATGGTTTCCCATTTACCACTTAGTGTAACACTGACATAGCCTCCAAGACTAGTCACCACTTTATAAAGACCAAGCAAGTTTATCTTAGTTACTCCTATTGTTGGTGGTATCTTTTCCAAATGATCATAATTCAAATACACCATGTAAAACCATCTCAACATATCCTCAAATTTCCTATTGAACACATCCCAATTGGAATATACTATGCTATCCTTTTTCAACAGATTAATGAAAGACATAAACCTATTGAATGAATTGACTTTTAAAGCATATAAAGTACCATTCCAACTTATGAAATCATCATCTATGTAATCATGGGCATCCTTCCTTTCACAACTCAGTTCTTCCAAGCCTTTGATGAGAGACCTTTCAGTCTTGTTATCCAATGATTCAAAGTAATCATCCAGATATTTGTTGTGATTTGCTACTAAATGTTTTGGCCCCCATATTTGATCTAGATGTTCTGTGTCCACTTCCTTTCCTTTGCCAGGCCTTCCTTCTTCATACATGTATCTTATAGAACATTTGCTGTCTTCCACTTTGATCATGTAACCTTGTTCTTCCAACAAATCAAAACTCAGTATGTTCAATGAAACCTCTGGGGTATATTGAACATTCTGAATCTCCACTTCACCTAACTCTGTGCATACTACAACATCACCCACACCATAAGAGAAAATGAATTTTCTCTCAGTCTCTTCTCTTCCAATCATTTTGAATTTGTAATCAATTCTCTTGAAGAGTTTCCTATTTGGGCAGAGATGGAACTTATAATTGTTACTTATGTACCATATATCATTCCATGTCTTCAATTCTGAACCTTTAAGCATGAAATCACCAATAACATGAACAACTTCTGGATATTTCACTTCTTCTTCAAGAATCTGTGATGTAGAGACAGTTTCTTGGTTCAATTCTGCCACAACAATCTTCTTCCTACTCTCACATGCCCAAAAGGCATGTCCTTTCTGTCTACATATGTAGCATTTGGATCTTTTTTCTTTCCTTGTTTTCACAGTCTCCTCCTTCTCTTTTCCTTTCATCTTGGCATCATTATATGCCTCATTCTCTAGCACTTGCTTCACAAGCATCTCTTTTGCTTTGGGTGAGATGCTTTTCTTTCTAGAGTTCCACTGGAAAAGTCTTTTGGGAGTCTCTCTGAGTAGGTATCTTCCTGTGTAAAAACCTTGGTTGATTTGTAGTGTTGGCATCACCCAGGGTTGAGAGCCGTGGCTCTGATACCATTTGTTCACAGGGTTGCCAACATCTCTACGTTTCATGATGTGCTTATAAGACACCATTTGTGGTTCTGTGTTGTGTGTATTTTGTGTTTGCAAAATAATAGAATAAATGGACAAAGTAAGTATGCAATAATAGAAGAACTTTTATTAAGAATCTGTGATTTAGAATTCTGTACATGAACCTATAAATACTTGTCCAAGGGTTACAATAATTCCCTTAAACGACACAACTTTCTATTCTAAAGTCACATCCAATGTATACAACGTTTGGATGATAACTGTCTTAACAATAATAACTGCCAAAGTCTAAACGGGTGTTTGGGTTAACAGACTTGGCCCAATACATGTTTTACCCGTTTGACTTTACAAATACATACAGATAATATAAGTCTTTAATAAACTATACTATATAATTTCTATTTCTAATTTACAACATTACAGAGTCTACAGTGAGGAGACAAATAAGGGTTTGATTTGACCAAACAATAAGCTTAAACAAACACCAATATCCTTGGGGCGAGAGGTGTTGACATATCTTAGCATTGCCATTTATCAATGATATACTAAAATGTATGATCACCAAAATGTTCTATCAAATATAGAAAACTTTGATCGGGATGACGGGATGTTCATGTATATGTATTTCATATCCAATGCAAGATATATATGTTTTAAGTGTAACATAAACTTTTCAAATTTAACTGATCATGGGTGCTTGACTGTCATTTTAAAATGAGGGAGGCCTGAAGTTTAATTACTTCTTCATACAAACAACTTTTATGTGACCGCACCGACCTTCCCCAGAAAGGGGATGACTTTGCCATGTTGTGTCTTTGGTGAGCTCAAACTCCATGGATAATCCTATTAGATGATAAATATGGCCCAAGCCCGATTGTGGGTTTGAGTCAATTAGGGTTTCATGCTATGTATACCTTGTCTAAAAAAAAGGCCAAAAACCCTAGCCGCATACTGTTTTGGCCATAACTTTTTAACCGTTTGGAGTTAACTGATGTTGTTAGCGCCATTCTCTTCGTTTTTCAATTATGTACAAAACGCTACCAAGAACAGCTCTGTCGGCCTCTGGACACATCGTCTAATAAATAATTCGGCGAAAAGGTCAGAAATCATGGTTAAAAATAATTGTTTTCCCTTGTTAACTAATTATGTATTAAACGATTACAGTAGTAACACAACATTTGCTACATTACAAGTGTGCTATTATATACTTACATATGCTTGAGTTTATAATAAACATTTGTAATGTTTGTGACAGGCAGAAGTAGAGTTCTTGGGAAAATTTAGCCACCCAAATGTAGTCAAACTTTTAGGATATTGTTGGGAAGATAAAGCGTTCCTCCTTGTCTATGAATATATGCAAAGAGGAAGCTTAGAAAACCATCTATTTAAAAGTGAGCATTTTATCTCATTTTTGTGAAAATGATGAATAATTATTGTAACAATTTCTAATACAAAGTAGAACTAATCTGATCTTTTAATTGCAATTTACAGAAGGTACAGAACCACTTTCATGGGAGACTAGGATTAAAATTGCAACTGGTGCAGCCAAGGGACTTGCTTTCATGCACACTACTGAAAATAAAGTTATTTATAGGGATTTTAAAACGTCAAATATCTTATTGGATGGGGTAAGTAAATTAGTCATATAAATTTTACTTGTCTTAATTTACTTAAAAGTTAATTATAAAAAGTTTCAATATAAAATTTGTTTCAGGATTTTAACGCGAAGCTTTCAGATTTTGGATTGGCAAAGTTAGGTCCCATCAATGGAGAGTCTCATGTCTCAACAATGATAGTCGGTACCTACGGCTATGCCGCTCCTGAGTATATGATCACAGGTTAGTCGCTTGTCTCATTTTATGATCTTGCTTTTGTTAACACCATATATACCTTTGAAAGTTTGAACCATCAAATAGTTAAAAGTTAAAACAGCTCATCTTAACTAATATCAAGCTCTCCTCGCACAGTTGGATCACTTTTAGGCAAAAGAAAATCATACCAAACTGGATTGAATGGATTTGTAACCTTGTATTGCTCTTTCTAAACCCATGTAATTCTTGTTAGCTTCTTGCTAGTTATATTAAAATTGTCTTTGCCGTTAAAAAAAAAAAAAAGGAATCAAACAGTTAAAACAGATATGGAATATTAAGAAGTTGTTGCCAATCTAAGATAAACCTACAAATCCTTAAAAAAAACATTTGCAGTACATGAATATGATCTAAAAACAACATACCTACTGGTTCATATAATACTTGAAAGATTATATATTAAGCACCAGTAGCGAAAAGTTCGCTCTATCATCTTAATTATTTGTCCAGCCTTTTCTTAAACATTTAGATCATTTTCTGAAACGAAAGACAATAAGTGTATATTTAGACAAAATGAAACATGAGTTTAACATGATATAAGACCAAACTTAGAGGAGTTAGTTGTATTTAGCATTATAAATTGGGAAAATACTTATACTTGGACTAGGATTGATTGATGTGAAAGGCAAGTAAGGAAACTATGGAATTCTAATTCAATAGGTATTGTAGCCCTCATCTGAAGATATAGAAGTGAGAGGATGTAGTTTATTCACTCTTTTTGTCTTGATGTAATTTAAAAGTATATACTGTGATCATATTGTTCTTTACTTTGTCGATTGTCTAGTGATCTTGAGGGTATTGGCCTTTTTTGTGTGTTCTTTGATCAATTCCACGCTAAGCTTTCAGGTATGTTGGAGGCTTTTTCAAACAACATTAAATATAAACCAGTTGAGAAAAAAAAGATTTGACCAACCAACAACTATGCACATATCGGGTATACACACAATGAGCTAGTAACTGAGCCTTACAGCTAAACACACACTATGAGATGTAATGATTGTAAATACATACCTATGTTATGCACTCCATTATCAATAGACTTCATGTAAACTAGCATGATGAAACTACAGGTCATTTGTATGTCAAAAGCGATGTTTATGGCTTTGGGGTGGTGATGCTAGAGATGATTACAGGGTTACGTGTACTTGATCCTAATCGGCCTACCTCACAAATTAACTTGGTGGATTGGGCAAGACCTTTTTTAACCGATATCAAGAAACTACGTAGAATCATGGATCCACGGTTGGAACAAGATTATCCTTCAAAAGGGGCAATTATGGCGGGAGAACTTATCATAGATTGTCTTGATCTAAATCCTAATCAACGACCTTCAATGGAGCAAGTGGTGCTGAGTTTAGATGAGATCAATTCGATTAAAATGAAACCAAGGCGGTTAAAGGGCACTCCTAAACGTTTGATGAACCCACACCAAAAACAATATCCTGGTGATAATCGTCGTGAGAAGCAATGCCCATCTCCCATCTATATAAAGAATACATGAAGTGCTTGTGTTGATCATTCAACCAAATAATTCAGCAGTCACCAAAGGTGTGCTCAGTTCATTTACATGTTCAATATTGTTAACGATATTGTGATTATAACCATGACCACAAAGGGTGGTATACTGGTATATATTTTCGTTATAGGATCAACACCAAATATACTTAGTTTTTCATTGTTTAGATACAAATTATCAATGCCATCCACTTTAGATCATGTTGGTGTCATTATATTGTTCTTAAGTTTTGCATCGATTGTTTTAAGGGCAAAGGCCAAAGAAACCTAATGTACTTATCAAAATATACTGAAATTCCTAGTGAACTTTAAAACGATCCGGTAACACCTGGATGTATTCAAATTTAGAACAAAATGAATTCCTTTTTAAGTGATTTGACAAAAATACCCTTTGTCCTTTAATCTTCATCTTTCTCATCTTCAAACCTGGATTCCGACGAGTTTTTCCGGCTACCAACCATCAACTCCGGCACCAATCACCATTCCAGCGACTTTTTCCAGGAAATCTACTATGTTTATTGTTTGCTGTATTTCTTGCAAAGCCTTCATGTTTAAATCATTTATATTTGCAAAATATCGTTCCTATTCATAGTCAGAAGTCAGAACTACATATAATTAAACAGGCTTAGGGGGTGTTTACCAAATTAAGTGTTTCCATGTGAACCACTTAATTAGCCACTTAATTGGGAGAGTGAAGATTTAATGCTCCTCTCAATTAAGAGACATTAAGGGTTTGGGCCAACTTTCTTCCCCACTAAGAAGAAAAGAAACACCCCCTTAGTTACACAGAGAAAATAATTATCTCAGTATTCTTAGTATACCTTTAGTACAGTTTAACTTTAGCTTTCATTTTGAACCCATTAATATTATATAAAACGTTACTAAATTTACTTTTGAGCTCACTGACAAAACTTTTGGCTCCGCTTCTTTTCTTATAAGTAGCACTGATTATTTTGTTTTTTTAAAACGGTAAGGATTAATACGTTGTAAGATATTGAAGAACGATATCAAAAGGCATGAATGTTGACTACATTATGAATCAACTGTCATGTTTCTTTAGTGTAGGAGACGTTGTCATGGGTTGATGAATTTAGTGATGGTATATATAGCAGCTGCTAGCAGGCCCGGCCCTCGACATGGGCCGGCTGGGCGACGGCCCAGGGCCTCATGTGAATAGGGGGCATCACGGCTATAGAACTTTTAAGCTACTTTAGAAAAAAATGAACAAGCTAGTTTTAATGGAGTTTCATGAATTACACTATTGGAGTTGGAGAAGACAACTATAAAACTGTAAAATTTATGTGGGGCCCTCATGTTTGTTTTTGTCACCATACCTTATTTTTATCTAAGCTTACAACTCAACCCTTTCAGTTTAAGTTATGTCTATTACACTCCACTAGTATTTATCTCAAATTCTTTCATGGCATATACACCAAAATTTACACCACGTTTCTTGAAAAAAAACATATTTGAATATTCCTTATATTTTGATTTTGATACAAATAAACACGTCACGAGTAGTTTATGTTACGAAGAAACTTTATATAGCTAGTTGTTGCATATATTTTATTCATCCAAGTTTTATGTGTAACATCCCGATTTTTAAATAAAGTAGTAATGGATATATCTATTATTTTAGTGGGTTGAATAGAAAAGTCCCACTTTCACGGTATTATTAACCCAGTTAGTGGGGACTCGATATGTAAATAACATATGACCTAGTTTGCAAGACAATCTACTACAAGGGACTAATTATGTCATAACTATCAAAATATGCTTGGGCTTATCCAATTGTTTATTGAAATCGGTTACAGGAGATAAAATCTCCCTCCTATTACACGACATAGAAAAAAAAAAGAAAAAAAAAGGAGGTTATCCTCCCTCCTTATCAATCGACATAATCAAGAAAAGAGATAAGAGGGATTGTTGGATGATACCTTTCCAATCAAGATTCATTAGAGATTATCAAGAAACAAGAGGGAAGCTTATCAATGATTAAGTAGCATCAAGGTTTTATGTGTTCTTCCCCAATTCAAGGTAAGTAGTGATCAGGTGTTAAATTATGATTTCAAGTTATGAGGATATGGTTATTAAGTGTGTTACATGATTTATTTGATGAATTCATGGTTTGTGATTCAAGGGTTATGCATATGATTATTAGGGTTTATGATGGGATTATGTTAATGATCATGTTAGAGTATTTAGGAGGTGTTTATGATGATTTAGAAGTTAATCCAAACACCCCCTTGATAAGATTTTGAGATATATAATGTTAGATAAGTTGCTGAAATTTTCAGCAATGATTAGTCGTGTTTGATAAATCATATAAAATCAATAGTAGTTCGTATTGAATCATGGCTGGACTTTCTGGAAAGCCTAATGAGTATACTTTAGTTGATATGTTTTAAGTTTTTGCTCATTTAGTAGTTAAATTGGTCTCAAATGCGATTTAGTACAGCAAGTGCTGATTCTGAAATGTGCAGCAAATCAATCTTTAAAAATTCATACCGGATAGACCGTAGCTCCGTTGGGAGCGTGCCATACCTTTTCGGAAAGGGAAAATGGTATACTTTCAAGGAAAATTAGCCTCATGACCTGTTTAAGTAATTAAGTCAGCAAAAATGGTGCATTTGTAGGCTGCTGCAGAAAATCAGCAAATGCTTTGTTTAGTGTTTTGATGATTATGACATGATAAATTATTTTTGCAAGTCCCGGGTGATTATATGCTATGATAGCTTATGTTCTCAGCCCATATGGTTATAATTCATGTTATGAAAGTATAGAACCAAGTGACAAGAGTTGATTAGCTTAGCTCGAGTTCGCGAGCATAGTAGTTCATGTTTGGCGAGATTTATGCCATAACTAGTTTATGAGTTTATGCATTATAGTTAGTTTATGTGTGCTTAGTTGCACTTATATTTGCACTATCATATTATATTCATGCCTAGTTGTTATGTGTTAACATTATACGTGTGCATCTATCATGATATAGGTGTTCGAGGCATATTCAGAATCATTCATCTTGCATTATACGGCCCAGGTGAGTAACGGATTTTCGGTTAACATGTTTAGTAGATTAAGCGTGTTTAGTATATATATGTCTTGCTATATCACAAGTACTATGCAAGTTAAGTATCATATTAGTATCATGTTGACCGTGAGGTCATATTAGTATCATGTTGACCCGTGAGGTCATATTAGTATCATGTTGAACCGTGTGGTCATTTTCAGTATCTTGTTGACCCGTTGATTCATATTAAGTATCAGGTAGACCTGTTGGTCATATTAAGTACCAAGTTGACCCGTTGGGTCATATTAATTATCATGTTGACCTGTTGGTCATAATAAGTATCAAGTTGACCCGTTGGCTCATATTCATTATCATATTGACATATTTGGTCATATTAAGCATCAAGTTGACCCAAGTTGACCCGTTTGGTCATATTAAACATTAAGTTGAACCGTTTGGTCGTATTAAACATCAGGTAGACCCGATTGGTCTTACTCAGTAGTATGTCGTGGCTTAACCTCAATATTATTTATAGTGAAAAACTTAGTTATATGTTATAGTCGGTCTCAGCATTATGTTCATAGTAGTTCAGCTTTATATTATAGTTCAGCTCAGCTGTAGTATCAAGTTATAGCTCAGCCTTGATTTATGTTATAGTACAATTTTAGTAATTAATTTAATTATAGTATCATGTCTTAATTAGCCTTGTAACCATATTATTGCTCAGTTTCTATATTCAGCTTAGTCTCAGCTTCAGCTTAGCTTACTATCATGTTTAGTCAAGCACAAGTATTTAGTTTAACCTTAATTTATATATGAATGTTGTATGCGTTTAGTAATGTGTGCAAAGTGCTTTATGCACTTTTGTCCTGTGATGTGTTTATATATGCATGTCAGATTCTAATAGGTATATGCTTATGAAGTTTATAAGGCGCGCAAAGTGCTTTATGCACTTAATTAGTCAGAATGGTATTTTATTCATTACTCAATGTATTTAGTACTATAATTATGCAGTCAGTTATGTGATCACATACAGTTGTTCCAGACAAAGTTGGAACTTAGACCTCCTTAGTGGAGAATCGAGCCTTAGAATAGTAAGTGTTCCAAAATCGGAACTCAGACATCCTATGTGGATGATTAACATGTTTATATGGCTCATCAGTTATGTATTCAGTCACTTACGCACTCAGCCAGTATGTGCTTATGCACTTAGCCGGTATAGTACTATAAGTACTCAGTAAGTATGTGCTTACGCACTCATTCAGTATGTGCTTATGTACTCAGTCAGTTATGCACTAAGTATGTGCTTAGTTATGCACTCAGTTAGTATGTGCTTTACGCACTCACTATGTGCTTATGTACTCAGTCAATTATGCACTAAATATGTGCTTAGTTATGCAGTCTGTTGTGCACTCAGTATGTTTATGTACTCGGTCAGTAACATGGTGTATCATGTATTTAATCAGTCAGTGTTGTGCTTATGCAGTTAGTCAATATTATGATTTATGTTGTCAGAATAGTACTATATATACTTATTTAGCATCATGCTTATGTTCAGTTTATGATTTAATATAGTTCCGTTATCTCACTAAGTCTTATAGACTTACCGTTCTCAGTTTATATTTTTGTAGGTATGCAAGATGAGACCATGTACATACTAAATGGGGCGTAATGGGTTAAAATGGTGTAGCTCGTGGGGTAGGTAACGAGCTTCTCATTTCCATCATTTGTTATCAGTTTGGAATGCCACTAAATCAAGAACTAACTTCTTTACCAAGTTTAAAGAGTCATTGTTATGTATTTTGCAAAGTTTAGTATTTTAATGGGACGTTTGGAATAAGCCCGTATGATGTAGAAAATACGCTTCCGTTAGTTTTATCAATGTAGATAGTTTACAAACTTATATATATTCAAAAAAAAAATTTGGGCGTTTCAAGTTGGTATCAGAGCGATGGTTTGAGAGATTTAAGTATCCACCATTAGTAGGTGTTGATACAAAAGTTGGGCGTTCCTTGTTTGGGTTCCTGTTCTCGTATCAATTAGATATTACTGCTTGGGGACCTGCGCACTAAGAAAGCAACAAACACCGTTAGGCTTATCGAGGGATTGTCTCCCCCGATTATCCTCCGGCGAGAGAGTAAGTAATCGAATTAAGGGTTGTGAAGAGTTTAAGGTTTTGTAAATCGTACCTTGGACGAGAGCTATGATGCTCTATTTATACACACGTAACCGATAAGGTTTCGTGTTCCTCACTCTTCGGTATGTCCCGCGTATCGCGGATATTTGATATACACTCCATAATTAGGAGATATCCTTATCAAATCTATAAATAATTATTGGGCTTGGGCCCTGTGAGCCCAAACCGTCTAAATGGTAGTCCATTTATTGTTATGGTGGCCCACACGTGGTGGGCTTAAATGTTAGTAATGTCTACTAATTGGGTTCGTGACCCGAGTGAGGACTATACGTCATCATGTCCCCCCAGTCTAGTGTGCGCAGGGTAAAACCTGCGGATACTAGACTAATATTTACAGCCAAATTATTCCCAAGGCGTACGCGGGAATATTCGAATTTAAACCGCCAAAAAACACACGTAGGATGTATCTAGTCCAAAAAAGTGCATTTTAGGTACCTCGGGAAGTGGAGAGGCTATCCACGTGTCCTGTTGATTGGCTCAGAACCAACAGGTAATTGTCACACGAGCTGGCCACTTGTGAATGACCAACCGTAACAAAGATAACCTGGAAGTCTAAGACCAACTCAATGAAATCCTGAGGAGTATAGTGTTTCCCCGGGTCGTTAAAGTCCCAACGAGGCTGAAATTGTGTTTGAAAAACGTTTCGGGAATAAGTGACTTGGGAGTAGTGACCAGATAAAGATTTGGGTTGATTGTTACACTACTGATTGCTTGGAAAGTTATGCATATGATTATTAGGGTTTATGATGGGATTATGTTAATGATCATGTTAGAGTATTTAGGAGGTGTTTATGATGATTTAGAAGTTAATCCAAACACCCCCTTGATAAGATTTTGAGATATATAATGTTAGATAAGTTGCTGAAATTTTCAGCAATGATTAGTCGTGTTTGATAAATCATATAAAATCAATAGTAGCTCGTATTGAATCACAGCTGAACTTTCTGGAAAGCCTAATGAGTATACTTCAGTTGATATGTTTTAAGTTTTTGCTCATTTAGTAGTTAAATTGGTCTCAAATGCGATTTAGTACAGCAAGTGCTGATTCTGAAATGTGCAGCAAATCAATCTTTAAAAATTCATACCAGATAGACCGTAGCTCCGTTGGGAGCGTGCCATACCTTTTCGGAAAGGGAAAATAGTATACTTTCAAGGAAAATTAGCCTCATGACCTGTTTAAGTAATTAAGTTAGCAAAAATGGTGCATTTGTAGGCTGCTGCAGAAAATCAGCAAACGCTTTGTTTAGTGTTTTGATGATTATGACATAATAAGTTATTTTTGCAAGTCCCGGGTGATTATATGCTATGATAGCTTATGTTCTCAGCCCATATGGTTATAATTCATGTTATGAAAGTATAGAACCAAGTGACAAGAGTTGATTAGCTTAGCTCGAGTTCGCGAGCATAGTAGTTCATGTTTGGCGAGATTTATGCCATAACTAGTTTATGAGTTTATGCATTATAGTTAGTTTATGTGTGCTTAGTTGCACTTATATTTGCATTATCATATTATATTCATGCCTAGTTGTTATGTGTTAACATTATACGTGTGCATCTATCATGATATAGGTGTTCAAGGCATATTCAGAATCATTCATCTTGCATTATACGGCCAAGGTGAGTAACGGATTTTCGGTTAACATGTTTAGTAGATTAAGCGTGTTTAGTATATATATGTCTTGCTATATCACAAGTACTATGCAAGTTAAGTATCATATTAGTATCATGTTGACCGTGAGGTCATATTAGTATCATGTTGACCCGTGAGGTCATATTAGTATCATGTTGAACCGTGTGGTCATTTTCAGTATCTTGTTGACCCGTTGGTTCATATTAAGTATCAGGTAGACCTGCTGGTCATATTAAGTACCAAGTTGACCCGTTGGGTCATATTAATTATCATGTTGACCTGTTCATAATAAGTATCAAGTTGACCCGTTGGCTCATATTCAGTATCATATTGACATATTTGGTCATATTAAGCATCAAGTTGACCCAAGTTGACCCGTTTGGTCATATTAAACATTAAGTTGAACCGTTTGGTCGTATTAAACATCAGGTAGACCCGATTGGTCTTACTCAGTAGTATGTCGTGGCTTAACCTCAGTATTATTTATAGTGAAAAACTTAGTTATATGTTATAGTCGGTCTCAGCATTATGTTCATAGTAGTTCAACTTTATATTATAGTTCAGCTCAGCTGTAGTATCAAGTTATAGCTCAGCCTTGATTTATGTTATAGTACAATTTTAGTAATTAATTTAATTATATTATCATGTCTTAATTAACCTCGTAACCATATTATTGCTCAGTTTCTATATTCAGCTTAGTCTCAGCTTCAGCTTAGCTTACTATCATGTTTAGTCAAGCACAAGTATTTAGTTTAACCTTAATTTATATATGAATGTTATATGTGTTTAGTAATGTGTGCAAAGTGCTTTATGCACTTTTGTCCTGTGATGTGTTTATATATGCATGTCAGATTCTAATAGGTATATGCTTATGAAGTTTGTAAGGCGCGCAAAGTGCTTTATGCACTTAATTAGTCAGAATGGTATTTTATTCATTACTCAATGTATTTAGTATTATAATTATGCAGTCAGTTATGTGATCACATACAGTTGTTCCAGACAAAGTTGGAACTTAGACCTCCTTAGTGGAGAATCGAGCCTTAGAATAGTAAGTGTTCCAAAATCGGAACTCAGACATCCTATGTGGATGATTAACATGTTTATATGGCTCATCAGTTATGTATTCAGTCACTTACGCACTCAGCCAGTATGTGCTTATGCACTTAGCCGGTATAGTACTATAAGTACTCAGTAAGTATGTGCTTACGCACTCATTCAGTATGTGCTTATGTACTCAGTCAGTTATGCACTAAGTATGTGCTTAGTTATGCACTCAGTTAGTATGTGCTTTACGCACTCACTATGTGCTTATGTACTCAGTCAATTATGCACTAAATATGTGCTTAGTTATGCAGTCTGTTATGCACTCAGTATGTTTATGTACTCGGTCAGTAACATGGTGTATCATGTATTTAATCAGTCAGTGTTGTGCTTATGCAGTTAGTCAATATTATGATTTATGTAGTCAGAATAGTACTATATATACTTATTTAGCATCATGCTTATGTTTAGTTTATGATTTAATATAGTTCCGTTATCTCACTAAGTCTTATAGACTTACCGTTCTCAGTTTATATTTTTGTAGGTATGCAAGATGAGACCATGTACATACTAAATGGGGCGTAATGGGTTAAAATGGTGTAGCTCGTGGGGTAGGTAACGAGCTTCTCATTTCCATCATTTGTTATCAGTTTGGAATGCCCCTAAATCAAGAACTTACTTCTTTACCAAGTTTAAAGAGTCATTGTTATGTATTTTGCAAAGTTTAGTATTTTAATGGGACGTTTGGAATAAGCCCGTATGATGTAGAAAATACGCTTCCGTTAGTTTTATCAATGTTAGACAATTTACAGACTTATATATATTCAAAAAAAAATTTGGGCGTTTCAAGTTGGTATCAGAGCGATGGTTTGAGAGATTTAAGTATCCATCATTAGTAGGTGTTGATACAAAAGTTGGGCGTTCCTTGTTTGGGTTCCTGTTCTCGTATCAATTAGATATTACTGCTTGGGGACCTGCGCACTAAGAAAGCAACAAACACCGTTAGGCTTATCGAGGGATTGTCTCCCCCGATTATCCTCCGGCGTGAGAGTAAGTAATCGAATTAAGGGTTGTGAAGAGTTTAAGGTTTTGTAAATCGTACCTTAGACGAGAGCTATGATGCCCTATTTATACACATGTAACCGATAAGGTTTCGTGTTCCTCACTCTTCGGTATGTCCCGCGTATCGCGGATATTTGATATACACTCCATAATTAGGAGATATCCTTATCAAATCTATAAATAATTATTGGGCTTGGGCCCTGTGAGCCCAAACCGTCTAAATGGTAGTCCATTTATTGTTATGGTGGCCCACACGTGGTGGGCTTAAATGTTAGTAATGTCTACTAATCGGGTTCGTGACACGAGTGAGGACTATACGTCATCATGTCCCCCCAGTCTAGTGTGCGCAGGGTAAAACCTGTGGATACTAGACTAATATTTACAGCCAAATTATTCCCAACGCGTACGCGGGAATATTTGAATTTAAACCGCCAAAAAACACACGTAGGATGTATCTAGTCCAAAAAAGTGCATTTTAGGTACCTCGGGAAGTGGAGAGGCTATCCACGTGTCCTGTACCGTTTCAGTTCCTAGCCACACGATTCGAGTTAGTGGGGTACACGTGTCGTTCATCTGTGGTGGGTGGAATACTATATAACCACCCTCCATTTTTACTGTGATTACCACAGTAAAAGCTTTTCTCTCCATTTCCAAAAACTTCCCAACTTCTTCCCGAACAAACTGCGAAGTACTTAGGTAATCGGCGCGTGCGCCTAGTATATTGGTAAAATGGTTATCCAGTTGCACGACTGCCACTCCAATATGTCCGAGGATGAGCTGATGCAGTTCACCTCGGACTATTATATCCCATTGGGCGTGCACCCGGAGGTGCCCGGACCCAATGATACTATTGCGGACTTCCCCTTTGGGAAGGTGGGGGTATACATGCGCTTTTTCGAGTATACGAATCAGCGCGTCCCCATATCCGTATTTCTGAGTGACATACTCAATTTCTATTCTATCCACATCTCTCAGTTGCACCCCCTTGGCGCTGCCAAGATATCCAATTTTGAGGTTAATTGCCGCTTATTAGCGATCCCTCCCACCGTCCATTTATTCCGCGCGTTTTATCACACGACGTGGTTAAATGGATGGATCACCTTTGCGAAGCGCAAGGGTGAACTTCAGTGTTACACGAAGAGGGTAGACTCTCTGCGCCATTGGCGAGAGAAGTTCTTCTGGGTCGATTCCATCGNATTTTTACCACAAGGACCAATTTTGTCATTGATGAATAGTACAAGGTTTATTTTTGATTATTTTCACTTTTTAAATTCACCAAGGACTATTTTTGACATTTTTCAAACTTGGGGGACCAAAGTTGTAAATTTGTGATTTTTGATATTCAAAGGGTTTGTTTTGACAACTTATGAATCCCCAAGGACCTTTTATGATATTTTGCACATTTTGAACTATTTAGGGACTAGTTTTGACAATTTGTGAAAGTTGAGGGACTGAAACTGCCAATTGTGCAAACTTTGCTTGTTTTTCATTAGTTTTCAAACATTTTGCATCTAAGACTCATAAAACACACTTTTGGAATATTTCCATTATTTTGATGCATTATTTGGTGTTTTTGGCTGTTTTTGGCAGTTCAGGTGATAGAAAATGATGAGTGTTTGAGCACTCATCACCTGTACCATTTCAGTTCCTAGCCACACGATTCGAGTTAGTGGGGTACACGTGTCGTTCATCTGTGGTGGGTGGAATACTATATAACCACCCTCCACTTTTACTGTGATTACCACAGTAAAAGCTTTTCTCTCCATTTCCAAAAACTTCCCAACTTCTTCCCGAACAAACTGCGAAGTACTTAGGTAATCGGCGCGTGCGCCTAGTATATTGGTAAAATGGTTATCCAGTTGCACGACTGCCACTCCAATATGTCCGAGGATGAGCTGACGCAGTTCACCTCGGACTATTATATCCCATTGGGCGTGCACCCGGAGGTGCCCGGACCCAATGATACCATTGCGGACTTCTCCTTTGGGAAGGTGGGGGTATACACGCGCTTTTTCGAGTATGCGAATCAGCGCGTCCCCATATCCGTATTTCTGAGTGACATATTCAATTTCTATTCTATCCACATCTCTCAGTTGCACCCCCTTGGCGCTGCCAAGATATCCAATTTTGAGGTTAATTGCCGCTTATTAGCGATCCCTCCCACCGTCCATTTATTCCGCGCGTTTTATCATACGACGTGGTTAAATGGATGGATCACCTTTGCGAAGCGCAAGGGTGAACTTCAGTGTTACACAAAAAGGGTAGACTCTCTGCGCCATTGGCGAGAGAAGTTCTTCTTGGTCGATTCCGTTGTTTTCCCCTATAATTTCGAGTTTTATACTCGGAATTCTTTACCGAGGGATGAGTGCCCCCAGGATGGATGGTATAGCGCGGATCAAGCAGCTATCATTGATGAGAACCGTCTCCCCATCAACTCGTATCCAGAAGAGTTCCTGGTGCACATGGGCATCAGTCGCAACTACTTCGAGCCTGCGACGGAGGTGCCGACCTTCCTGGCTGCGGATGGTTCGGGTGGGTACTCATCCTTCGCACTTACTGTCATTATTAGTGTAAGTCGTTCTTCATTCTCCATAAGTTATGTAATCATTTGTTCTGTTTTTTCTTGCGCAGAGATGGATCTCTTTGGTGTTGTGCAGCTGGAGGAGCCACGGTCCATGGCAGTAGGAGTGCGCCCGCTGAGGCAAGGTGAGGTACCCATTTTGGCCGCGACTGAAGGGCGCGTTGTGGATCTTGCCCTTCAGGAGCCTGAGGGCTCCCCTTCTGCGGTGGTGATAGCCACACCGGTGCAGGGTGTGGCTCCTTCTGTGGAGCAGGAACCTAATGNCAGGAGCCTGAGGCTCCCCTTCTGCGGTGGTGATAGCCACACCGGTGCAGGGTGTGGCTCCTTCTGTGGAGCAGGAACCTAATGTTGCGCAGCCTCCTCCTAATTCTGCGAACATTGTGCAGATCACTCTGGAGGATTCTGATGAGGAGGCGGAGGAGAGCCACCCGTTGAGGCGCAAAAGAGCGTCTGGTAGTTATGGTGAGGGGCCGTCCAAGAAGCCACGTTCTGAGGCTGAGGAGGACGCATCTTTCACAGATGCGCAGATGGAGTAAGTACTCTGTTATCTTTATCGCATGATTCTTTTAATTCGTAGACTATTCCTAACTTAGTCGCTTTGTTTCTGCAGTGTGGATGCTGAGAAGTCTGGAGGGGACGCATCCATGGCCGATGTTGAGAAGGAAGTTATTTCATCCCCTCCCCCCATGTAAGTATTTTTTATAACATGCGTAGATTTTTCTTAGTACTTTCCCCTTTTTGCACCTTCTGACGCAAGTAATGACTGTTTATTTGTCTATCGTGCAGTGAGCAGCAGACAGGGGATGCTGGCGCACAAGATGGAAGTGCGTCACCCAAGGTGAGTCCCTTTCTGGATGGGGGCTCGCCTAGGGACATTGGGGAGGAGTCAAGATCGTTTGACTCTGTGATGGAGGAGCTGGCCTCCGTCACCGCGCGCCAGGCTGAGCTGGTGGCGCAGGTAAGGGCGAGCTACACTGGTGAAAGTAGCCGCTCTTCTCAGTATGAGGAAGAGATTACCAGCCTGAAGGCGCAATTAGCGGCTGTGCAGGCTGAATTAGCAAGCTCTAAGGCTGAGCAGGAGCGCGCAGAGGCATCTGCGCAGAGGTTGGCTGACGGGAAGCTGTCAATGATGGCTGAGTTGGAGCATGAGCGTGCTGCTGCAGACCGACACAGGATTGATTCCTTGTGGGCGCTGAAATACCTTCAAGCGAACCGAAACAAGCATTTCGCTAACCTTGAAGAGTTCCGCAGCGTTGTGGAGGTTGCACTGAAGAGGCAGGAGGAGAAGCTCCGCAGGCTCAGCATCGTGTATGATGAGGAGTTATATCCTCATATGGTGCAGTCTGTGGCTGAGCGCAGGTAAATTCTGTTGCTTCTTTTAGCTGCTTGTTTATATGTTTAGACTTTTACCCTACCAACACTTGTGTTATTTTGTAGGTGGTTGATCAGTCATGGTCTTCGCTTGGCCGCCATGTGCACGCTGGAGGCTCCGGAGGTGTTTAACAAGGATACGTAATCCAAAGTTGATGGGTTTGCAACCCTCTTACTAAACGAGTTGTTTAGTAGGTTAACTCATCCTTTTTACCAGTGTGGGTATTAATTAGTGCATGCACGCCATGTAGGCTAAAGGTAACGTAACCAACACATTGGAACATAAACAGTATTTAAATAACAATGTAAAGAAGTTGTGTCGCGGAGTTAGCTAGAAACCGCGAATTTTGAATTAATACTTGCAAGTTTTTGTAAAAGAAAATTACTTATCTAGATAAGGTAAAAAAGAAACAAAAGTACATGGATCTTTGTTGGGGCACTTTCTAAAGTGCGTGAGTGTCCATGTTGGGCCGTAGCCTGTTCTAAAGATAGCATCTCTTGAGATTGCGAACGTTCCACGTTCGTTGTAGCTCGTGGCCATACTTATCGCGCAGCTTGTATGCTCCTTTTCCAAGTGCTTCTATGACCTCGTAAGGTCCTTCCCACTTTGGTCCTAGTTTTCCAGTGTCTTCTGTGCGGCTTGAGTCGTTTTCGCGGTATACGAAATCACCTGGTCGGAATGAAGTGCTGCGTACTTCGGCATCATAGTATCCTTTCATTCTTGACTTGGCTTTCTCTTCCCGTAT
>LBNU01010149.1:61529-77896 GCA_014162995.1 Artemisia annua
TTGAGAGAGATTATTGGGCAATAGACTACTCTTAAGTGATGGATCGAGGCAAAGGCAAGTAGCGACGATAACAGGTAACCAAGTAAAACGTTTCGTATGGGACAACCATAGTAATGTCGCTTTGGATTTAACTGGTTGAAATTATTCAGAAACGGAAAACAATTCCGTGACAATCGTTTAAAGATTGGTGCGAAAAAACGAACATCACCAACACATTGCTTCCAGTAACTCACCCACAAAGCCAATGGTCTGGTCGAACGACAATAAAGTCTGGGGAAGTAATCAAAGCGCGCCTGGGAAATGACATAAAGGAAGAATGGTAGAAGAACTGTCACATTTTCTCTGTGGCATGAACAACCATTAATTTAGCAACGGAGGACTCCTTTCTCTTTGGTCTATGGACAGACAGTCTTTAATACAGCTGAAATTGAATGCCAAACTATCCGTACTGCGGAATTTAACACGGCTACCAATGATGTATGAGCGGCGCATATACTTAGATCTATGGAAGAGCGACTTCTGAACCGCAGCGATACGTTGGATTTCTCGAAATACATAGTCCGCCTGGAGAGGTCCAACGCACCTAAGCCATGGTTGCAAGAATGAGCGCCTATATAGGACGTCATCTCTAAGCTCGAATCGTTGCGCTTTGCGCCGAATTCTTCGAGCTTCCTTCTGTTCTTGGGGGAGTATACCCTTGCTGATGAAGTCCACTATTGGTGTCATCCATGTAGGGCCTTCTTCTTTTATCACCGTAGATACTTCCATCTCGGAGATTGACTTGTCTTTTAAGATTTCCACCAATACCTGTTTTGACAGATGGGCAAAATTTGTAGACGCGATTTTGCTTAGCGCGTCTGCTTTCTTGTTTTCCCCTCTATGAACTTGTTTTATAGTGAACCTGTCAAATCCTTGGATTAAGGATTTTGTTTTTTCGAGGTATTGGATCATGTTATCTTCTTTAGCCTCGTATTCGCCTGACACCTGGTTGGCCACCAATCGGGAATCTACGTTTGCTTCTAGGTTGCGTACACCCATTCGTGTTGCAATGCGTAGTCCTGCGATTAGGGCTTCATATTCTGCCTCGTTGTTTGTGGCGGTGAATTCAAAGCGCAAGGCATATGTGATTTCCATTCCTTCTGGATTGGTGAGAATAAGGCCTGTGCCTGAACCATCTACGCATGAAGATCCGTCCGTAAACAGGGTCCATGGTTCTTGCAATTCCACCTTGGGTGGTTGAGTTATGTCATCAGCATCTGGCTTTTCAATGATGAAGTCTGCGAGTATCTGCCCTTTGACCGCGGTGCGTGGTCTATAGGAGATGTTATGTTCACCTAGCAGTACACTCCACTTCTGCAATCGTCCCGACGCATCGGGTTTGGAGATCACTTGCTTGATGGGTTGGTCTATGATCACCACTATGGGGTGCGCCTGAAAGTATCTGCGTAGCCTCTTGGCTGCAAATACCAGCGCCAGTACTAGCTTTTCCATCGAGCTGTAGTTGTAGAGGCAAAAGAATTCACGGAACGAAAGTTTCATGTGTCCACAAAGATGACTCAAGGATAGGCAGTTATCATGACGCGAATGACGCCCATGAGTCGCGGATAAGTACATTATCAACTCCTCCCATGGTCGGGGTGCGACTAATTTGGTAAGTGCTGCTATTGTTTCCTTGAGCTGCTGAAACGCTTCCTCCGCTTCGGTAGTCCAGCGAAAGTCTCCCTTTTTTGTGCACTTCTTCAGTGTTTTAAAGAGTGGTAGGGATTTTTCTGTTGACTTGGATAGGAATCTGTTTAGACCGGCTAGCTTTCCATTCAGGGATTGGACTTCCTTTAACGTGCGTGGTGAAGGAAGTTGTATGACCGCTTCCGTCTTCTCTGGGCATCGTTTAATGCCATCCGGTTCTATCAAGTACCCTAAGAACATGCCTTCTGTAGCACCAAAAGTACACTTCTTAGGGTTCAGCTTCATGTTGATTTTTCGTAGTGTTTTGAATGTTTCTTCAATGTCTCGCACTACTTCTTCTTCAGTATGGCTCTTTATAACTAAATCATCCACATAGACTTCCAAGTGCGACCTACTTGCTTCTCGAATGCATTATCCACTAAGCGCTGGTAGGTGGCACCTGCATTCTTTAGTCCGAAAGGCATCTTTGTGTAACAATTGACGCCTTGGCTTGTATGGAAAGCTATCTTTTCCTCATCCTCCTTAGCCATTTGGATTTGGTAGTACCCTTTGTATGCGTCCAAGAAGCATTTGAAGGGGTATCCACATAAGGATTACACTTTCCAATCTATCTCTGGCAGTGGGTAGCAATCCTGAGGACATGCTTTGTTGAGGTCTGTGAAGTCTACGCACATTCGCCAACTGCCATCGCTCTTTTTAACCATGACTGGATTAGATAGCCAGTCATGGTAGTAGACTTCTCGCATAATTCCTGCATCCACAAGCTTGTGTACTTCTTCCCAGATGGATTTCGCGCGTTCTGGAGCTTGGCCGCGCTTCTTGTGCCGTATTGGTGGATATCCTTCTCGGATTTGCAGCTTATGCTCTGAGATCGACTGAGGTACACCAGTCATATGCTTTGGCTCCCATGCGAAGGCATCCAGGTTTTTTTTGCAGGAGTGCGCACACGGCTGCTTTTCCTTTATCTGATAGCGAACCCCCGAGTGACACCTGTTGTTCAGGGTAATCAGGGTGAATTGCCACCGTTAGGTTTGGTGTCTTAGCTGCGCCGTGTTCTGGAGTGTTTGTAGTTTCGCATGTAACTGTGTTACATTCTTCGGGAGGCACGGCGTTATTGTAGAGGGTGACAATGCCGCCTTCTACTGAAAATTTCAGCATTCCATGTGCCGTGGATGGTACTGCGCGGAGGGCTGATATTCCTGATCTTCCAATGATGCCATTGTATGGCGATGGAGATCTAATCACCATGAAGTTCATCCAAGCTTTGGTGGAATGTTCCTTGTTGCCAACTACTACCAGCATGCGTAGTTGTCCGATTGGCCATATCTTCTCTCCTGTAAAACCTGTTAGAGATGTTGCGGCGGGAACTAGCTGGCTTTGTATCTCAGGTCTCAACCGCTTGAAACAATGTTCGTACATTATTTTTGCGGATGCTCCTCCATCCACATACATACGGTGGATATCGTGACCCCCCATATGTATTTCAATGGTTAGTGGTTCCGCTACTGTGTTGTCCGCAGTCAACTTGGGAAAGGAAATTTCATCACTAGAAGAGAACCTTTGGCTGACCTTTTGCTTGACCTTGCGTTGCCATGATTGTATCATGTAAATTGTGTCTGCCTTATCCTTAGGTGGTTCTTTTTTATCCGTGGTTCTTTGCTTATCCTTCCCTTCTTTGATGTTTTTGACTAAGTGGTCCAGCCTGCCCTCTTTTACTAATTTGTCAATTAGTTGGCGTAACTGGACGCACTCATTCGTTGTGTGGCCCTTCTGTCCATGATAGTCGCAGTTTCCATTCCTTATGCGCTTCCCTTCTGGTGTTCGCATTGGTGGGGGTTTAGGGAAATTTGCTACCTCTGTTGCGAATATCTCTCGAGGAGTTTTTGTCAACGGGGTATACTTGTCGTTCCCCCGTGTGCCTCCATCGTTGCGATAGCTCTTGTTACGATTACCGCTGTGGTCATTGGATTGTCTCCTTGACTGCCCTTGCGGTCTGTAGTTTGAATATCCTTTCTTGCTATCCGCGGCGGCAGCTTCTCCTTGGATAAAAGACCTTGTGCGCTTCATTAGTTCATCAAAGGTTTGGGGGACTTTATCATTTAACTTTTTGATGAGGTCTTAGTTGTTAATCCCATTCATGAATCCTGAAATTTTTAGTACTTCAGGACATACCTTGATGTTTATGCATTCATCTTTGAAGCGCTCCATGTAGGCGCTCGTTGATTCCCGTTGGCGCTGTTTCACTCTGGCCAATGCCACTGGGTCTTTAGCGAACTTCTTTCTTTGAGTGAAGTTCACGCGGAATGCTTTCCGCAACTCTTCATACCCTTTTATGCTTCTTCGTGGAAGCTTGCTAAACCAAGTTCGCGCATTCCCTACTAATGTGGAATTAAACATATGGCACCATAAAGGTTGTGGCCAATTTTCGATACTAGCAGCGGTTTCGAAAATTTTTAGGTGATCATCAGGATCACCTGTTCCATCATATGTTTTGACATTGGAAGGCATGCGCCTTTTCTTGTGATCAGAATAATCGCTGATGCGCTTTGTGAACGCATCAACCTTTTGGCGGCGCCAAGGAAGGGATATGTCATCGTCCTCTTCCTCGCGACGTCTTCCTCTGGATTTCCAGTGTCCAGTCTCGCTATCCTCGTTGTCCGAGGAGCTGTTTGAGGAAGAGTCATCTCTTCTGCGGCGCTTGCACCGTTTTTCCTCGGAGTCTGAGCTTGAGGGGCTTTCACTTGGGGAGACTCGTGTACCCAATCTGTCGTGAACTCTTCTGTTTCCAGATCTAGAAGAACCCTCACTTGGTGAGCGCCGTCGTCCAAGTCTATCCCAGACTCTGCGACCACCCAACCTAGCGTGGACGTTAATGCGTCTCTCGCTGTCTTTGTGTTCCTCCGAGTACTGTGAGTTGGATGGCGTACCAAGCCTAGCGTGGACATCGGTACGCCTCTCATTGTTCTCGCGCTCTACATAGCGCGGTGGGGATGTTCCATTGAAGTCAAGTCGAGCGTGTAAGTTCTGACTCAACCTTCTTCTGGTCTCCTCTTGCAGGAGGTTATTTAACGTTTCGTAATTTTGTGATACAAAATTTTTTAACGTTGCCTCCTGAGTATCTCCCTCCGGCGCAGTGATGTTTTCTTCTAAGTTAATCCTCCTTTCTCGGTCAGGCGCGCCTGGCGGAGCCGTGTTGTCCACAGCTGATGCCGTCTGGTGAGGAGTGTTGAAGAGGTTGCGCTGGAGATCCTCAGTGTTTGGGACCACTGTAGTGGTTTGAGTATTTGCAGCGGGTAACTCCACTGTCGGTAGAGTTGGGGTTGGTTCCAACTCTATGTGACCAGGCGCACTGGTTGTCCCAATGGTTTGCCTAGAGGTCAGATCTGGGTAGTTCCTCCTCGGAGGGTCACTGCGTGTCTTGTCCAACTGCGGAGTTCGCTGGTTTGAATTTTTGTGTTTCGTCATCCTAGTTCTTAGTGTAGGGTCCCACAGATGGCGCCACTTGTTGATACAAAAGTTGAGCGTTCTTTGTTTGGGTTCCTGTTCTCGTATCAATTAGATATTACTGCTTGGGGACCTGCGCACTAAGAAAGCAACAAACACCCTTAGGCTTATCGAGGGATTGTCTCCCCCGATTATCCTCCGGTGTGAGAGTAAGTAATCGAATTAAGGGTTGTGAAGAGTTTAAGGTTTTGTAAATCGTACCTTGGACGAGAGCTATGATGCCCTATTTATACACACGTAACCGATAAGGTTTCGTGTTCCTCACTCTTCGGTATGTCCCGTGTATCGCGGATATTTGANGTATCAATTAGATATTACTGCTTGGGGACCTACGCACTAAGAAAGCAACAAACACCGTTAGGCTTATCGAGGGATTGTCTCCCCCGATTATCCTCCGGCGTGAGAGTAAGTAATCGAATTAAGGGTTGTGAAGAGTTTAAGGTTTTGTAAATCGTACCTTGGATGAGAGCTATGATGCCCTATTTATACACACGTAACCGATAAGGTTTCGTGTTCCTCACTCTTCGGTATGTCCCGCGTATCGCGGATATTTGATATACACTCCATAATTAGGAGATATCCTTATCAAATCTATAAATAATTATTGGGCTTGGGCCCTGTGAGCCCAAATCGTCTAAATGGTAGTCCATTTATTGTTATAGTGGCCCACACGTGGTGGGCTTAAATGTTAGTAATTTCTACTAATCGGGTTCGTGACCCGAGTGAGGACTATACGTCATCAGTAGGGGATGCTTAGACTTGAACCTTTGCTCGGTATTGCATTTAGAGTTAAATTGCATCGCATGTTTATATGTTATTCAGTCATCATTATCAGTATATAGTTCATGTTTGTTAGATAATCAGTACATGTCTAGCGATGCATCCCAGTTTATGTGTTTAGCAGTATATATCAGATTATATGAATTTACATATATAGTCGTGTAGTGCATAATGCGTTTTCAGATATCAGATATAGTTGCAGATCGTGAATCGGATATTCACGATATAGTAAGCACATAGAATTATTATGCATTATTAGTACAACAGTATATAGTTAGCAATTACATCAGCTTATTTGTAGTAGATGATACTTTTTAGTTCAACTACTTGGGGTAGATTGTGGTAGCGATGAGTTCATGACTATATGGTGTGACTATTATGACGCCTGATCAACGTGATAATATTCAAATGATATGACATGAACTTATCGAGATCATGAGATACTGGGGAGCTCGCTAAATGGTTATGTGTTAAATGCATCATGAATATTGCATTAGATCATGTACAGTAGCCTTTTCAGACAGTCATTATAAAGAACATAATTTACATTCTCCAGCATGTTTAGAATAGATTCAGCACTTAGAAAAAGATTATGATTTAGATATGCTACAGAATATGACAGAATAGATATGAAAATGGGTTTCAGCATGTCTGGATTTGAGCGGTTTAAAGAAAAAGGGCAAAAGAATTGAAATGAAAACCTGTCAGAACGGATACGGATCATTCAATGAGAGATACTCCAGATTAGAATTATGAAACTGAATTTCAGGATATGACATTTTAGCGAATGTTATGCGAATTCAGGTAAATAAATCCTTTCTTTTAACGCCAGCTCATGAAAATTTTAGATATTTTCAGAAAATAGTCGAGATGAATTTCAAGAATACAGATGATTATGAATCTATCAAGTTATTTTCAGAGGATAATCAAGAAAATCTTAGAGTTCATATGAATAGGAGGAAGGATTTCACCATGGATAACAGGTACCTATTATAAACCTGTTGATAATTTGATCCATATATAGAGTAAATGAATCATAGTTTGATCCTTGTTAGTGGATTATCAGTTTTATATTAGAATATAGATATGATATAAGCCCAAGTTGGGAAGTACTTACATGTGATCCTGAGTAATTTAGAGAATAACTTTAGTTACAACAACAGTAGTTCGTGAGGACACGAACAGTCCAAGCAGGGGAGAGTTGTAACATCCCGATTTTTAAATAAAGTAGTAACGGATATATCTATTATTTTAGTGGGTTGAATAGAAAACTCCCAATTTGACGGTGTTATTAACCCAGTTAGTGGGGAGACTCGATATGTAAATAACATATGACCTAGTTTGCAAGACAATCTACTACAAGGGACTAATTATGTCATAACTATCAAAATATGCTTGGGCTTATCCAATTGTTTATTGAAGTCGGTTACAGGAGATAAAATCTCACTCCTATTACACGACATAGTAGAACAAAAAAAAAATAATAATAAAAAAAGAAAGAAAGAAAAAAGGAGGTTATCCTCCCTCCTTATCAATCGACATAATCAAGAAAAGAGATAAGAGGGATTGTTGGATGATACCTTTCCAATCAAGATTCATTAGAGATTATCAAGAAACAAGAGGGAAGCTTATCAATGATTAAGTAGCATCAAGGTTTTATGTGTTCTTCCCCAATTCAAGGTAAGTAGTGATCATGTGTTAAATTATGATTTCAAGTTATGAGGATATGGTTATTAAGTGTGTTACATGATTTATTTGATGAATTCATGGTTTGTGATTCAAGGGTTATGCATATGATTATTAGGGTTTATGATGGGATTATGTTAATGATCATGTTAGAGTATTTAGGAGGTGTTTATGATGATTTAGAAGTTAATCCAAACACCCCTTTGATAAGATTTTGAGATATATAATGTTAGATAAGTTGCTGAAATTTTCAGCAATGATTAGTCGTGTTTGATAAATCATATAAAATCAATAGTAGCTCGTATTGAATCATGGCTAGACTTTCTGGAAAGCCTAATGAGTATACTTCAGTTGATATGTTTTAAGTTTTTGCTCATTTACTAGTTAAATTGTTCTCAAATGCGATTTAGTACAGCAAGTGCTGATTCTGAAATGTGCAGCAAATCAATCTTTAAAAATTCATACCGGATAGACCGTAGCTCCGTTGGGAGCGTGCCATACCTTTTCGGAAAGGGAAAATAGTATACTTTCAAGGAAAATTAGCCTCATGACCTGTTTAAGTAATTAAGTCAGCAAAAATGGTGCATTTGTAGGCTGCTGCAGAAAATCAGCAAACGCTTTGTTTAGTGTTTTGATGATTATGACATGATAAGTTATTTTTGCAAGTCCCGGGTGATTATATGCTATGATAGCTTATGTTCTCAGCCCATATGGTTATAATTCATGTTATGAAAGTATAGAACCAAGTGACAAGAGTTGATTAGCTTAGCTCGAGTTCGCGAGCATAGTAGTTCATGTTTGGCGAGATTTATGCCATAACTAGTTTATGAGTTTATGCATTATAGTTTGTTTATGTGTGCTTAGTTGCACTTATTTGCACTATCATATTATATTCATGCCTAGTTGTTATGTGTTAACATTATACGTGTGCATCTATCATGATATAGGTGTTCGAGGCATATTCAGAATCATTCATCTTGCATTATACGGCCAAGGTGAGTAACGGATTTTCGGTTAACATGTTTAGTAGATTAAGCGTGTTAGTATATATATGTCTTGCTATATCACAAGTACTATGCAAGTTAAGTATCATATTACTATCATGTTGACCGTGAGGTCATATTAGTATCATGTTCACCCGTGTGGTCATATTCAGTATCTTGTTGACCCGTTGGGTCATATTAAGTATCAGGTAGACCTGTTGGTCATATTAAGTACCAAGTTGACCCGTTGGGTCATATTAATTATCATGTTGACCTGTTGGTCATAATACGTATCAAGTTGACCCGTTGGGTCATATTCAGTATCATGTTGACATGTTTGGTCATATTAAGTATCAAGTTGACCCATTGGTCATATTAAGCATCAAGTTGACCCGTTGGTCATATTAAGCATCAAGTTGACCCAAGTTGACCCGTTTTGTCATATTAAACATTAAGTTGAACCGTTTGGTCGTTTTAAGCATCAGGTAGACCCGATTGGTCTTACTCAGTAGTATGTCGTGGCGTAACCTCAGTATTATTTATAGCGAAAAACTTAGTTATATGTTATAGTCGGTCTCAGTATTATGTTCATAGTAGTTCAGCTTTATATTATAGTTCAGCTCAGCTGTAGTTTCAAGTTATAGCTCAGCCTTGATTTATGTTATAGTACAATTTTAGTAATTAATTTAATTATAGTATCATGTCTTAATTAACCTCGTAACCATATTATTGCTCAGTTTCTATATTCAGCTTAGTCTCAGCTTCAGCTTAGCTTAGTATCATGTTGTAGTCAAGTACAAGTATTTTGTTTAACCTTAATTTATATATGAATGTTATATGCGTTTAGTAATGTGTGCAAAGTGCTTTGTGCACTTTTGGCCTTTGATGTGTTTATATATGCATGTCAGATTCTAATAGGTATATGCTTATGAAGTTTATAAGGCGCGCAAAGTGCTTTATGCACTTAATTAGTCAGAATGGTATTTTATTCATTACTCAATGTATTTAGTACTATAATTATGCAGTCAGTTATGTGATCACATACAGTTGTTCCAAACAAAGTTGGAACTTAGACCTCCTTAGTGGAGAATCGAGCCTTAGAATAGTAAGTGTTCTGATGACGTATAGTCTAGATTCGGGTCACGAACCCGAACATTAGACGTCACTAATACTTAAGCCTACTACGAGTGGGCCACTATGATAACAGTTTGGGCTCACGAGGCCCAAACCCAAAGTTATTTATGGATTGGATAGGCGATATCTCTTATTAAAGAGATATATACCAAATATCCGATATCGGCGGACACGCCGAAGAGTGAGGCACACGAAACCTTATCAGTTTCGTTCGTATATATATAGGGCATCATAGCTCTCGTCAAAGGTACGACTTACAACCCTAACTCTTCACACAACCCTAAATCGATGACTTACTCTCACGCCGGAGGATAATCGTGGGAAACAATCCCACGATAAGCCTAACGGTGTTTGTTTTCTTTCTTAGTGCGCAGGTCTCAAGCATTAAGATCTAATTGGTACGAGAACAGGAACCCAAACAAGGAACGCCCAACTTTTGTATCAACAAGTGGCGCCATCCGTGGGACCCTACACTAAGAACTAGGATGACGAAACACAAAAATGCAAACCAGCGGACTCCGCAGTTGGATAAGACACGCAGTGACCCCCAGAGGAGGAACTATCAAGACCTGACCTCTAGGCAGACCTCTGGAACAACCAGTGCGCCTGGCCACCAAGAGTCGGGACCAACCCCAATTCTTCCAACAGTAGAGTTGCCCGCAGGAACTACTCAGACAACCACGGTGGTTCCAAACACTGAAGAGCTTCAGCGCACTCTCTTCAATACTCCCCATCAAACGGCACCCATTGTGGACAACACTGTGCCGCCAGGCGCGCCTAACAGGGATAGGGGGACTAATTTGGAAGAAAATATCATTGCGCTGGAAGAAGACACACATGAGTTAACGCTAAAAAATTTTGTATCCCAAAATTATGAAACGTTAACTAACCTCCTGCAAGAGGAGGCAAGAAGAAGGTTAAGTCAGAACTTACATGCTCGGCTTAACTTTAATGGGACATCCCCACCGCGCTACCTAGAGCGCGAAAACAATGAGAGGCGTACCGATGTCCACGCTAGACTCGGTACAACATCCAATTCACAATACTCGGAGGAATACGAAGACAATGAGAGGCGCACTAATGTCCATTCTAGGCTCGGTAATCGCATAATCCGTGATAGGCTTGGACGACAACGCTCACCGAGTGAGAGCTCTTCTAGATCTGGAAGTAGAAGAGTCCATGATAGACTGGGAAGACGAATCTCCCCAAACGAAAGCCCCTCAAGCTCGGACTCTGAGGAAAAATGGCGCAAGCGCCGCAAAAGGAACGATTCTTCCTCAAGCAGCTCCTCGGACAACGAGGATAAAGAAACAGGACACTGGAAGTCTAGAGGAAGACATAGCGAAGAACAAGATGAAGACATATCTCTTCCTTGGCGTCGCCAAAAGATTGATGCATTCAAATGGCGCATCAGTGATTATTCAGATCACAAGAAAAGGCGCATGCCTGCCAATGTTAAGACATATGATGGAACGGGTGACCCTGATGATCACCTAAAAATTTTCGAATCCGCTGCTAGTATCGAGAATTGGCCACAACCTGTGTGGTGCCATATGTTTAACTCCACATTGNAACGAGGATAAAGAAACAGGACACTGGAAGTCTAGAGGAAGACATCGCGAAGAACAAGACGAAGACATATCTCTTCCTTGGCGTCGCCAAAAGATTGATGCATTCAAATGGCGCATCAGTGATTATTCAGATCACAAGAAAAGGCGCATGCCTGCCAATGTTAAGACATATGATGGAACGGGTGACCCTGATGATCACCTAAAAATTTTCGAATCCGCTGCTAGTATCGAGAATTGGCCACAACCTGTGTGGTGCCATATGTTTAACTCCACATTGCTGGGAAATGCGCGAACTTGGTTTAGCAAGCTTCCACGAAGAAGCATAAACGGGTTTGAAGAGTTGCGAAACGCATTCCGCTTGAATATCACTCAAAGGAAGAAGTGCGCTAAGAACCCGGTGGAATTGGCCAGAGTAAAACAGCACCAAGGGGAATCAACGAGTGCCTACATGGAGCGCTTTAAAGATGAATGTGTACACGTGAAGGCGTGTCCTGAGGTATTAAAAATTTTAGGATTCATGAATGGGATCAATAACCAAGAACTCATTAAGAAATTAAATGATAAGGTTCCCCAAACCTTTGATAAACTAATGAAGCGCACAAGGTCCTTCATCCAAGGAGAAGCTGCCGCCACAGATAGCAAGAAAGGATATTCGAATTACAGACCGCACGAACAGTCAAGGAGACAATCCAATGACCAGAGCGGTAACCGTAACAAAAACTATCGCAATGACAGAGGCGCACGGGAAAACGACAAGTATACCCCGTTGATAAAAACTCCACGAGAGATATTCGCAACAGAAGGAGNAGCAAGAAAGGATATTCGAATTACAGACCGCACGAACAGTCAAGGAGACAATCCAATGACCAGAGCGGTAACCGTAACAAAAACTATCGCAATGACAGAGGCGCACGGGAAAACGACAAGTATACCCCGTTGATAAAAACTCCACGAGAGATATTCGCAACAGAAGGAGCAAACTTCCCCAAACCCCCACCAATGCGCACACCAGAAGGGAAGCGCACGGGGAATGGATATTGCGACTACCACGGAAAGAAGGGCCACACCACAAATGAGTGCGTCCAGTTGCGCCAACTAATTGACAAATTAGTAAAAGAGGGCAGGTTGGACCACTTAGTTAAGAACATTAAGGAGGGAAAAGATAAACAAAGAACCGCGGATAAGAAGGAAGCACCCAAAGATAAGGCTGACACAATCTACATGATACAATCATGGCAGCGCACGATCAAGCAAAAAGTCAGCCAAAGATTTTCTTCCGGCGATAAGATCTTTTTTCCCACTTAGACTGTGGACAACGCAGTGGCGGAACCACTCACCATCAAAATAAACGCGGGGGTCACGATATGCACCGTATGTACATTGATGGAGGAGCATCCGCAGAGATAATGTACGGACATTGTTTCAAGAGATTACGACCTGAGATACGGAGCCAGCTAATCCCCGCCGCGACATCGTTGACGGGCTTTACAGGAGAAAAGATATGGCCGATAGGACAACTACGACTGCTAGTTATGGTCGGTAACAAGGAGCACTCCACAAAAGCATGGATGAACTTTATGGTGATTAGATCTCCCTCGCCGTACAATGGCATTATCGGAAGATCAGGAATATCAGCCCTGCGCGCAGTGTCATCCACAGCACACGGGATGCTCAAATTCCCAGTAGAAGGTGGCATTGTTACCCTCTACAATAACGTTGTGCCACCTGAAGAATGTAACACGGTTACAGGCGAAACAACACACGCTCCAAAACATGACACAGCCAAAATACCGAACATAAAAGTAGCAATCCACCCCGATTACCCTGAACAACAGGTATCACTTGGGGGTTCGCTGTCAGACAAAGGAAAAGTAGCCGTGTGCGCACTCCTGCAAAAGAATCTGGATGTTTTCGCATGGGAGCCAAAACACATGACTGGCGTACCTCGGTCAATCTCAGAACACAAATTGCAAATCCGACAAGGATATCCACCAATAAGGCAGAAGAAGCGCAGCCAAGCTCCAGAGCGCGCGAAAGCCATCTTGGAAGAAGTGCACAAGCTAGTGGACGCAGGTATCATGCGCGAAGTCTACTACCATGATTGGCTGTCTAACCCAGTCATGGTTAAAAAGAGCGATGGCAGTTGGCGGATGTGCGTAGACTTCACTGATCTCAACAAAGCATGTCCACAGGACTGCTACCCACTACCAGAGATAGATTGGAAAGTAGAGTCCTTATGCGGATACCCCTTTAAATGCTTCTTGGACGCATATAAAGGGTACCACCAAATCTAAATGGCTAAAGAAGACGAGGAAAAGACAGCTTTCCATACGAGCCAAGGTGTCTATTGTTACACGAAGATGCCTTTTGGGCTGAAGAATGCGGGAGCCACCTACCAGCGCTTGGTAGATAATGGATTTGAAAAGCAAGTGGGCCGCAACCTAGAAGTCTATGTTGATAACTTGGTCATAAAGAGCCATACCGAAGATGAAGTAGTGCGTGACATTGAAGAAACATTGCACCTAATGTAGACTAACCAAACTAATTTTTCCACCTATAAACCACTAAAGATCAGTAATCACTTCTGACCCAAACACCCCTTAATGTCTATGATTACACTACAAGTCTGGTTTGTAGCTTATAACCTAGTGAGTTTAAGCTTCAAACAGATTAAAGGAACACAAAGAAAGCTAAATGGACACAAAGAACACAGTAAGAACAGCAGGAACAAGCACAGGCATATTAAGCTATAACAAGGCAGAGAAATGAGATTCTACGCCTAAGCATGTAAAGGCCATCTAATAATACTCAAGCAACTTTACTAAGCAATATTCCACAACAATAAGCCACAATCTACTATTATAAGCTACTAAAAGTAAAAGAGCAGAAATGTCACAGATGACTTACTTGATGGTTCTGCTAGGTAAAAGCAATTGGGACAGGGTAGTGGAATAAGCTCAGATAAGTTATCAAGGAGCTTACTGAGCTTATCAAGAGGTATTTAGAGCTTGTGGAAGCTTATAACCTCAGCTATTTTTTTATTTTATTTATTTATTTATTTTTTTTGAAAACTTAAAAGATTACCTACTGAAACTTAAAGAAAACTTATAAAAACTTTGATATTAAAACATGAAAAGTTATAAAAAGCTTATGATAAGCTTATGATCCTTATCAATGAAACAAAGACTTAAGTAAATAAAAATCGGGGAAATCACTAAATAACCATAAAACTGGAATTTACAGGATTCAAATAACTTAAAACAACTCGTATATTAAAGATTAAAAGTAAATTACAGAGTTTTTAACATGAAATTCAAAGTTAAACTAAAAATGCATAAAACATAAACCCTAGAAAACTACACACGAATTCTGTGACTATAAGGTTCTATATATAGGCCCTTGGAGGAGGAACCTAGGGTTTGGAATTCTCTAGGTCTTCTAAGCTCAGCCCTTCGATTACCCTTGGAGACCACTCCTTTTGTTTTTGGCCGTTAGATCATAATGGAGCTCATACACAGCTGGGAAACGTGCCACGTGTCATTCCTCTTATCATATCTTGTCTTAGTCTGGTGGGTAACTTCAGTGGTGCAGGGTAAAGTGGGAGAAGGAGATGTACAGTAACAAAGGGTGATTTTGGCGGGGAGTAAATATTGACCGGGAATAGGGGTGGTGGGTCACAGGTTGTGTTAAGGTATGGGCTTAAGGGTTTGATTTGGTTGTTGGGCTGAAAAGGGAGGTATAAGGGTGTTGGTATTTTGGGCCTGGTAGGAGATAGGTTAGATTAATAGAGTTAGATGGGTTTAATTATTGGGTTTAGGGGGTTTATGGATCCGATAGTAGTTTAGTGTTTTAGTTTAGGATATAAGTCAAGGGACCAAAAGTGTATAATCTGAATTTATAGGGACCTATTTTGCCATCCTTCACAAATATTATCCAAGGGCCATTGATGTTATTCCTTAACTCTTGAGGGACTTGAGTTGTCATTTCTTCAAAAATATTCTTTTAGGGACCATTTTTGACAACTTTGGAAGATGAGGGACCAATCATGTAATTTCTTCAAATTATGCTCCAAGGGTCTTTTTAGCAACTTTATGAATCTCCAAGGTTGACTTTTGACTTTTTGACCTTTATTCCTTCCCCGGCTTCGGCTTTCGACACTTTCCGTTCTCGTGCTCGTTTTTGTCAGTTTTCTTTGATTTTTGTCCATATTTGAAATATCCGTACCTGCACGATCACAAACACAAAAACACAATATCTTTGGCATTTATGGTTAGTTTCTGGTCGTTTTGGTCTTAATTTGGTAAATAAAAGGTGTATGAATAAGCATACACCAAACATTCAGAACACTACGGAAAATCAATATGAAGTTAAACCCTAAGAAGTGCACTTTTGGCGCTACAGAAGGCATGTTCTTAGGGTACTTAATAGAACCGGATGGCATTAAACCGTGCCCAGAAAAGACAGAAGCAGTCATCCAACTTCCTTCACCACGCACGTTGAAGGAAGTCCAATCCTTGAATGGAAAGTTAGCCGGTCTAAATAGATTCCTATCCAAGTCAGCGGACAAATCACTACCACTCTTTAAAACACTCAAGAAGTGTACAAAAAAGGGAGACTTTCGTTGGACTACAGAAGTGGAAGAAGCTTTTCAACAGCTTAAGAAAACCATAGCAGCGCTTCCCAAGTTAGTTGCACCCCGACCAGGGGAGGAGTTAATAATGTACTTATCCGCAAATCATGGCGCAGTAAGCGCAGTGCTATTGACGGATAGGAATTCAGTACAAACACCTGTATACTTCGTAAGCAAAGCGCTTAAGAAGACGGATATCAACTATAGCCCGATGGAAAAGTTGGTACTGGCACTAGTATTTGCAGCCAAAAGACTGCGCAGATACTTTCAAGCGCACCCCATAGTGGTGATCACAGATCAACCTATCAAGCAAGTCATCTCCAAGCCCGATGCATCTGGGCGATTGCAGAAGTGGAGCGTATTGCTAGGTGAGCATAACATCTCCTATAGACC
>LBNU01010149.1:77958-90499 GCA_014162995.1 Artemisia annua
TCATGGCGCAGTAAGCGCAGTGCTATTGACGGATAGGAATTCAGTACAAACACCTGTATACTTCGTAAGCAAAGCGCTTAAGAAGACGGATATCAACTATAGCCCGATGGAAAAGTTGGTACTGGCACTAGTATTTGCAGCCAAAAGACTGCGCAGATACTTTCAAGCGCACCCCATAGTGGTGATCACAGATCAACCTATCAAGCAAGTCATCTCCAAGCCCGATGCATCTGGGCGATTGCAGAAGTGGAGCGTATTGCTAGGTGAGCATAACATCTCCTATAGACCGCGTACTGCAGTCAAGGGTCAGATACTTGCGGACTTCATCATCGAAAAGCCAGACACCGATGACATACCTCAACACCCCAAGGTGGAATTGCAAGAACCATGGATCCTTTTCACGGACGGATCCTCATGTGTAGATGGTTCAGGCGCGGGCCTCATCCTTACCAACCCAGAAGGAATGGAATTCACATATGCCCTGCGCTTTGAATTCACCGCCACGAACAACGAGGCAGAATATGATGCCCTAATCGCTGGACTACGCATTGCAGCACGAATGGGTGTACGCAACCTAGAGGCAAACGTAGACTCCTGATTGGTGGCCAACCAGGTGTCAGGAGAATATGAGGCTAAAGAAGAAAACATGATCCAATACCTCGAAAAACCAAAGTCCTTAATCCAAGGATTTGACAGGTTTACAATCAAACAAGTCCCTAGAGGGGAGAACAAGAAAGCAGACGCGCTGAGCAAGATTGCGTCTACAAGTTTTGCTCATCTGTCAAAACAGGTATTGGTGGAAATTCTAAAAGACAAATCCATCTCTGAGATGGAAGTATCCACGGTGATAGAAGAAGAGGGCCCTACATGGATGACTCCTGTCGTAGACTTTATCAGCAAGGGTATACTGCCCCAGGAACAAAAGGAAGCTCGACGAATACGGCGCACCGCGCAGCGATTCAAGCTTAGAGATGGCGTCTTATATAGGCGCTCATTCCTGCAACCATGGCTTAGGTGCGTTGGACCTCTCCAGGCAGATTACGTACTTCGAGAGATCCACGTTGGTTCATGCAGTATGCATTCAGGACCACGGTCTGTTGTGGCGCGAGCCTTAAGGTCAGGATACTACTGGCCCACTATGCACCGTGATGCGCGGGATTTGGTACGGAAGTGCAGCGACTGCCAAGTTCATAGACCCATCCCACGCCGACCACAGCATGAGCTAACACCCATCACATCACCATGGCCATTCTACAAGTGGGGTATCGACATCGCTGGACCTTTCCCTGTTGCCGCAGGCGGATTGAAATTCCTCATTGTGGCAATAGATTACTTCACTAAGTGGATTGAGGCAAAAGCAGTGGCAACAATCACAGGCAACCAAGTTAAGCGATTCGTTTGGGATAACATAGTATGTCGCTTTGGATTACCTGGAGAAATCATCTCAGACAACGGAAAACAATTCCGTGACAATCCGTTTAAAGATTGGCGCGAACAACTGAATATCACACAACATTTTGCGTCAGTAACTCACCCACAAACCAATGGTCTAGTTGAACGCGTGAACCATAGTCTGGGTGAAGGAATCAAAGCGCGACTGGACAGACACAAGGGAAGATGGGTGGAAGAACTGTCACATGTTCTCTGGGCGCACCAAACAACTATCAAAGTTAGCAACGGAGACACTCCTTTCTCTCTTGTCTATGGGACAGAAGCTGTAATACCAGCTGAAATTGGAATGCCAACTATCCGCAAAGCTGAAGTTAACATTACCACAAATGATGATGAACGACGCATAGACTTAGACCTATTGGAAGAAAGGCATGAACACGCAGCGATACGGGAAGAAAAAGCCAAGTCAAGAATGAAAGGATACTATGACGCCAAAGTACGAAGCACTTCATTCAGACCAGGCGATTTCATATACCGCGAAAATGACTCAAGCCGCGCAGAAGATACTAGAAAGCTAGGACCAAAGTGGGAAGGACCTTACGAGGTCGTTGAAGCACTTGGAAAAGGCGCGTACAAGCTGCGCGACAAGGACGACCATGAGCTACAACGCACGTGGAACGTTCAAAATCTCAAGAGATGCTATCTTTAGAAAAGGCTACGGCCCCACACATGGATACCCACACACTTTAGTAAGTGCCCCAATAAAGATCCATGTATCTTTGTTTTTTTTACTTTATCTAGATAAGTAATTTTTCCTTTTTTATAAAAACTTGCAAGTATTAATTCAAATTCGCGGTTTCTAGCTAACTCAGCGAAACAACTTTCTTTATATTGTTATTTAAATACCATTTATATTTCAATGTGTTGGTTACATTACCTTTAGCCTACATAGCGTGCATGCACTTATTAAATACCCATGATGGTAAAAGGATGAGTTAACCTACTAAACAACTCGTTGAGTAAGAGGGTTGCAAACCCATCAACTTCGGATTACGCATCCTTGTTAAACACCTTACGCTCAAGACGTTGGCGCAAGTTCCTTGCACACCCCACGATGGATGCGCAATATTGCACACTATGCGCGTTTAACAAATTAGGAAGCCAAGACTCTTGATTCCTTAAGATAATATTTGCAGTACGCTGCATACACTTACAAAAATTCATACGATGACTGTGATTTTTTTTAAGTTAGAAGTTTCATACACGAATATGATCTTTACTTTATGAATTTCATACATGATTATGATTTTCTTTTAGCACGCTTTGGATACTTAGAAATCTTGATACAAAGATATGTAAGTTATGTACAAACTGCGCTCAACATACTCACAAAAGAACAACAAGTTCAAACATAAGTTAAGTACAAAAAATACAAAAGGGCAAATGTACAAATGAACTCTTCTTTTATAAACGGCGTGTTTATACAAATCTGTGCAAAAATGCTAAGTGCATACATATTTGTTCAAAAGAAATAACATAATACAACGCCTAAAAGCTATGCGTACGCCTCAGCTGAGTGGTACTCCCACAAAATGCTGCGTCCTTAGAATCCCCAAGTCTCTTCTGCAGTTCAGCATCGCTGAGAGAAACGGTTGCCACGCTAACGGGCACACCGTCCGACCTAGGGAGATGAGCTGCGCCAAGGCCGCACAAAATAGCCTTCCCTTTGACGCCCTTTTTCCTGGCAAGTCTGGAGGCGTGGGCAGTTAAGGATTTCTGCAAAGGCACCTCTTTCTCAATAAGGAACGGATTAAGTAAATCACACGGTTGAGCAAAAAGAGGTACCTTCAACTGCGAAACATCAGGCTTCAGATAGAAGTCTGGTTGCTGATCAGCATCGTCCAGCAGATGCCTCGGCAGGGTGAGCCCCTTCATGATCACGTCAATCGGGTAATCCTGATCACGCTCCAGCTGCGCGATCTGAGGAAGCTCAACCACCTTTAGCTCCTCCATAGCAGCGACGAGCTCGTCAAGAGTGCTCGGCTTGTACCCAGGAACTTCAGCGAGCGGCACAGTTAACAGCTTAGCCTCGTCCAGCTTATCTGCGGCTATGGTCTTGCCGTGTGCCATGGCGCACTCCACAACCTTTCCAAAGGTCCCCGTGACCTCTGGGGACTCCAGAGTACACATCGCAGCCAGACGAAGCCCGTGGCTGATCAACCACCTACGCAAGTAACATAGTGTTATTATATTTGAGAAAGCCCAAGTATAAAAGCATAAAACAATGAAGTAATGGAATTACCTGCACTCAGCTACGGACGAAACCAGATGAGGGTACAACTCTTTGTCATACTCTATACTGAGTTTGCGCAGCTTCTCCTCCTGCTCCTTCAACGCAGTCTCCACTGCTCTGCGGGACTCGTCTAGCTGAAAGAACAAGTTGACTTTGTTGCGCTCCAAGTACTTAAGCGCCCATAGACAAGTGGACTTGTATTGCGCAAAGGAAGCCTGCTCTTTGTCCACTTGGGCCATGAGAGACATCCTCTAATCAGCCAGCTTCCGCGCATACGCGTCTGAGCGCTCCAACTCAGCCTTGGAGCTAACCAATTCAGCCTTGGAGCTCGCCAACTCAGCTTGAGCAGCCGCCAACTGCGCCCTCAAACTTGCAACTTCTCCCTCCTTCTGTGACGAACGGCTACTCTCCCCAGCATAGCCCGTCCTTACTTGTGCAACCAGCTCGGCCTGGCGCACAGTAACAGATGCCAACTCCTCCAGTATGGAAGTGCAGCGACTGCCAAGTTCATAGACCCATCCCACGCCGACCACAGCATGAGCTAACACCCATCACATCACCATGGCCATTCTACAAGTGGGGTATCGACATCGCTGGACCTTTCCCTGTTGCCGCAGGCGGATTGAAATTCCTCATTGTGGCAATAGATTACTTCACTAAGTGGATTGAGGCAAAAGCAGTGGCAACAATCACAGGCAACCAAGTTAAGCGATTCGTTTGGGATAACATAGTATGTCACTTTGGATTACCTAGAGAAATCATCTCAGACAACGGAAAACAATTCCGTGACAATCCGTTTAAAGATTGGTACGAAAAACTGAATATCACACAACATTTTGCGTCAGTAACTCACCCACAAACCAATGGTCTAGTTGAACGCGCGAACCATAGTCTGGGTGAAGGAATCAAAGCGCGACTGGACAGACACAAGGGAAGATGGATGGAAGAACTGTCACATGTTCTCTGGGCGCACCGAACAACTAACAAAGTTAGCAACGGAGACACTCCTTTCACTCTTGTCTATGGGACAGAAGCTGTAATACCAGCTGAAATTGGAATGCCAACTATCCGCANGTGGCTTGTAGCGCCACGGAAGGAGAGCCTTCAGGCTCTTCGGGAGCCATATCCATGACGCGCCCAGCAGTAGCAGCCAGGATTGGCATCTCACCCTCCCCCAATGGGCGCACCCCCACTGTCACAGCCCTAGGCCTCTCAAGGTGAACGACGCTGAACAGATCCATCTCTGCGCAAAAACAAACAAATAAAACAAGTTATATAACTAATAGAAAAAGGAGAGCGCTTACATAATGCGACAGAAAAGAATGAAGGACAAGCACCCACCCCCACCATCCTCATCCAAGAATGTTGGGTCCTCTGTCTCTGGCTGGAAGAAGTTCCGACTAATGCCCATGTGCACCAAGAACTCTTCCGGGTACGACCTGATCGGGATGCGGTTCTCATTAATGATATCCGCATGGTCTGCATTGTACCATCCATCGAGTGGGCGCTCATACCTCGGCAAAGATTGGCGGGTATAAAAATCAAAGTCAAAAGGAAAGACGGCGGCGTCAATCCAGAAGAACTTCTCTCTCCAATCCCTAAGTGAATCTACCTTCTTCGTGTAGCACGGTAATGCCCCTACACGCTTAGAGAAGGTAACCCATCCATTTAACCACATCGTATGATAAAACACGCAGAATAAATGGACGGTAGGGTTAATCGCTAATAAGCGACAATTGACCTCGAAGTTGGATATTTTGGCAGCGCCAATACAGTGCAATTGGGAGATGTGGAGCTGATAGAAGTTTAAGATGTCGCTCAAGAATACGGAAATGGGCACGCGCTGATTCGCCCACTCGAAAAAGCGCGTATATACCCCCACCTTCCCTACGGGGAAGTCGACGATGGTGTCATTAGGACCCGGCACCTCTGGGTGCAGGCCCAATGGAATGAAATAGTCCGAGGTGAACTCCGTAAGTTCATCCTCGGACATATCAGCGGTACAATCATGCAATTGTAGAACCATTTTGGAAAAGCGTATGCGCTGGTTACCTAAAAACGTGGAAGATTTTTTGGAAGATGCTTCGAAGTTTTTGCAAATGGAGATAAGATACGTTTTACTGTGATAATCACAGTAAAAACGGGGAGGGTAGTTATATAGTGTTCCACTCACCACAGATGATGGACACGTGTAACCCACTACTCAAAATCGTGTGGCTGGAAAGTGAAACGGTACAGACACGTGGATGGCCTCCCCATTTACCGAGGTATTTTCGGTGAACTTTTTTGGACTAGATACATGGTACATGTATTTAGGCGGTTAAAATTCGATTTTTTCCCGCGCACGCTTTGGGAATAATTTCGACACGGCTATTAGTCTAGCATCCGCAGGTTTTACCTTGCGCACACTAGACTGGGGGGACATGATGACGTATAGTTTATATTCGGGTCACGAACCCGAACATTAGACGTCACTAATACTTAAGCCCACTACGAGTGGGCCACTATGATAACAGTTTGGGCTCACGAGGCCCAAACCCAAAATTATTTATGGATTGGATAGGCGATATCTCTTATTAAAGAGATATATACCAAATATCCGATATCGGCGGACACGCCGAAGAGTGAGGCACACGAAACCTTATCAGTTTCGTACGTATATATATAGGGCATCATAGCTCTCGTCAACGGTACGACTTACAACCCTAACTCTTCACACAACCCTAAATCGATTACTTACTCTCACGCCGGAGGATAATCGTGGGAAACAATCCCACGATAAGCCTAACGGTGTTTGTTTGCTTTCTTAGTGCGCAGGTCTCAAGCATTAAGATCTAATTGGTACGAGAACAGGAACCCAAACAAGGAACGCCCAAATTTTGTATCAACATGTTCCAAAATCGGAACTCAGACATCCTATGTGGATGATTAACATGTTTATATGGCTCGTCAGTTATGTATTCAATCACTTACGCACTCAGCCAGTATGTGCTTATGCACTCAGCCAGTATAGTACTATAAGTACTCAGTAAGTATGTGCTTATGCACTCAGTCAGTATGTGCTTTACGCACTCACTATGTGCTTATGTACTCAGTCAGTTATGCACTAAGTATGTGCTTAGTTATGCACTCAGTTAGTATGTGCTTTACGCACTCACTATGTGTTTATGTACTCAGTCAATTATGCACTAAATATGTGCTTTGTTATGTAGTCAGTTATGCACTCAGTATGTTTATGTACTCGGTCAGAAATATGGTGCATCATGTATTTAATCAGTCAGTATTGTGCTTATGAAGTTAGTCAATATTATGATTTATGTAGCCAGAATAGTACTATATATACTTATTTAGCATCATGCTTATGTTCAGTTTATGATTTAATATAGTTCCGTTATCTCACTAAGTCTTATAGACTTACCGTTCTCAGTTTATATTTTTGTAGGTATGCAAGATGAGACTATGTACATACTAAATGGGCGTAATGGGTTAAAATGGTGTAGCTCGCGGGGCAGGTAACGAGCTTCTCATTTCCATCATTTGTTATCAGTTTGGAATGCCCCTAAATCAAGAACTAACTTCTTTACCAAGTTTAAAGAGTCATTGTTATGTATTTTGCAAAGTTTAGTATTTTAATGGGACGTTTGGAATAAGCCCGTATGATGTAAAAAATACGCTTCCGCTAGTTTTTATCAATGTAGACAGTTTACAGACTTATATATATTCAAAAAAACATAATAAAATAAAAAATCTGGGCGTTTCATTATTCCTAGGAAAAAAAGGAAAGATTTAAGTTTAATAAGAAATAAAACGATCCCATCATTTCGAAAATCAAAGAGGGAGACATCATTCAACGTAGTGTTCGATCATCTCGCCCAGGGCATCATAAAACTCAGAACCGGCCATGGCTGTTAGTTATGTTTCAAGTGGCACCGGAGTTGATGCTTGTAGCCGAAAAAATCGTCGGAATCTGGGTTTGAAGATGAGAAAGATGAAGATTGAATAACAAAAATATATTTTGGTCAAATCTATTAAGTTATTCATTTTGTTTTATATTTAATGTACACAAGTGTACACACTAGAAAAAGGAGAACGGGTGACAAACTTTTGGCGGGAACAACTTTGTCTCTGCTAAAAGTCACTAAACGACAAATTTTCTGCATTTCAAAAACTTTTATTTTATAAAGTAATAAAGACTAGTCCTGATTGATGGATGAATGCCAATCTCCCTTTCTAATGTTATTGTCATGACCTAGCGCACCCCAACAAGAAAATTTCAACGCAACTTTTTGGGGACATTTCCTCATTAAAAGTTTACAAAAGTTCGACAATTTTTTTTTATTCTCCATCAGTAGCTAATTGCTCTCGCGTTTTTTTCTTGCCAACACTTTTGGCGAGGACCTCCTTGCCAAAAGATTATGACTAGATTTTTACAATATTTAGTTATTTATAAATGATTTAAATAAGTAAAAACTCATTTAAAATTATTAAAAATTATTTAAACTAATTGTAAATGATTTTAAAATGATTTAAGTTAAAAATAAATGATTTAAATTACTTTTTGTATTAGACGACGAAACCGAAGAAAAATGCGAACATATATCACTTTCTAATAAACAATATAGCCACTTAGATTAACGATCTTATACACCGAATTCATTTTAATTCTATTCGTCAAAACGAACGGTGTTAATTAAACCATATAAAGTCATGCTACTTGTTATTTCCGAAGTTTTGCTGATTAAATAGGATTGATGGAACACATCTACTTCACAAGCATTGTTGCACTACCTTGCGTGATGTATACCAACAAAGAAGTAAAATACATACGAAATACATCACTAATCGATAAACGTTCAAACATTAAAGCATACGAAATCAAACATTTTATTTAAAACACGGAGGAGTTCTCAGACACATTTCATACAGACTCAAACGAAACAACTTGACAAGCAAAAGAGAACATTGTTTTTAGCAGGAGTTCTCAAACACGTTTCTTACAGACTCTAACACATTTCATACACACTCAAACGAAACAACTTGACAAGCAAAAGAGAACACTGTTTTTAGCAGGAGTACTTAAACACGTTTCTTACAGACTCGAACGACACAACTTAATAAACATAAGAAAACAAAGTTTGCTACATACGACAAATACCAGAACAAACAAGAAGTCCCAAAGTAAATGTTCCCATACGAATTACTCCAAATCAAGTTTTTCCAGGTCATTATAAAGGTCGTGAAATAGTGCAGCTAGGTTATGCATATCCATAGCATACAAGCCCATTCGTTTAACATCTCATGTATAACCATATCATCTCAACTCATCCGTTTAACATATTATATATATCTATGGGTTAATTCATATATGCCCAATTAAAACAAAGAATTGCCATATTTGCCCAATTTTAAAATGTCATATATATCCAACCAAAACATCAAATCGGTCATATTTACCCATTTGGATTATAAAACCAATATGAAATAAATTATATTCTAAATTCCCATTATATCCTTTAACAAGTCACATTTATGCTTGTCATCCATCTTCTCCTCCACTCTTATACCTTAAACTATAATCAACTGGACCACTAAAAATGTTTGTCACATATTCTTTTAGCCGAATATAACCTTACCTACGCATTAATATAATACCCTCGCTTGGATTAAAACAGTGTCATAAGCTACAGTAGTGTTTCATGATGACATCTATCCCACTAAATTTCAAACATGAAAGGTATTCTTATAGTTTATAAAAGGGATAAAGAAAAATTAATATGTGCACATTCATAATCAATTAATCAAACATGAAAGAAAACAAAAGGTGCGATTTCTCAATATTAAAGACGAAAGATACTTTTTGTGTTGTTGTCTTTTAAATGTTATATGAATAGAAATGTAAAAGACACATAGAATTCAATCAATCTGCATGCTCCTTGCGTATTAACTTTTCTTTTTTTAGATAACCATTCGAACTTAGCACAAACGGTTGTCATTTATACAAAAATCATATCAAACAAAGCAGTAACAAATAGCTTAGAGCATTTACAAACTAAAAGTCTAAAACACCAAGCAAACTTCATACTATTGTTGAAGGGTATAATGGGAACTTAATGATGTAGATTCATTTCTAATTGATTTTATATTTTTATAGATAAATCGGTATATATGACAAATTTGGCGTTTAATTAGGTATATATGGCATTATAAAATTTAGTTCGGTAAATATGAAACTTTATTGTTTAAATTGAGGATATATAGAATTAACCCTATCTATATTGTCACACCTCGCCAAGGCGGAAACGCGAGTGTGTAACTTCATGGATATCATCACAACACCTGGTGTCTAAATAGAGAAATACTACATGCACATAAAATAGAGCAAAGTACAAACACAAAATGTTGTAACAATACCCCAAAATCAAATAACCAAACCATAATCCAAAGGTATCTTCAACATAGTCAAACGAATACAAATCCAAAAACGCAGATAATTCATTCTCAAATGCAACTAAAGTCTTTTCTAGTCGCTTCCTTCTATCTTATCCTTAGAATGCTCACCTGAAAATGATGCTTAAAACGTCAACATAATGTTGGTGAGATTCATAGGTTTAAGACACACATACACTCTCAAGGCAACCAGTTCACTGTGATCATAAAATATAGATGGACATACAATTACAGTTATAATATAAGCTAACATGTACTTCCCACAAGATAAGGACAATCAATACACATAAGGCAACCATTAGGACGGAACGTGTCCCCCGATCCAAATTCACAACATCCGGGCCGGAACGTGACCCCCGCTCCAATATAGACATCAATTAGGTCGCATACGCAAGCAATAGGACAAAACATCCTCCCAATTGAGTCTCTGATATGCATGCCTGATAATCCCCGATAATACACGATAATCACAATATATAACCATCACATCATAATAACCATCACATATAGCATACGTACGATAACATTATAAGTCCAAGCTTTTAAACACACATAATCACCGTAACTCAAATCATTTAAGACAAGCATCATTCTTATCTCAAGTTTAAAACAAAATAAAAGTATGGGACTATGAACCCACCTCAACTTTGCAGCTTCCAACAAATCACAATCACAAATCTAAATAACACAAATAAATTCACATTACACATGGCCAAGCTAAAAGCTATAACCCATGCAATACTCATATGATGGATTTCTAAGGTTCATATGATCCACCATGGATCTCCTAGACTCCATACTAAACACCAACAACCAATAATACTCACTAAATCCCTTGCACTTATAATTTCAGAAAACGCAGAATTTTACCCACATAAAATAATAACCATACAAGCTTAAAAACTCACACCAAAAATTCCCTATGGCCTCTCATAAGCATACAAGCTAATCCCAGAAGCCCATGGTCTAATAACACACACAAATACCCATAAGAAAATCAAACTTGTCAACTATCCAGATTCGGATCTGAAAGCACACCAAAAAGTTTTGATTTTATAAGAATACTTCTATAACTTTTTATCGCGATTCCTTTCGTGGGAGTCTAAGATAACCTAAAACTTAACTTTCCCAGAAGGGCTAACCTTAATAACACTTTTTCACCCACAACTCACCATCAAACTTTTACCCAAATTCTGTCCCGGTTTACCAGCTTTGACACCTTATCTCGTAAAAATCAAAACACTAACTTCCTGACCTCGAAATCAGTCGTAGTCGGACTTTTTGGAAATCAATTTCTTTGAACTACAATTTAGAGTTAAAATTCATGATCTAACTCATTACCATCTATTAACTAACCTCGTATCTTTACAGCCCTAACTTTCTGTCCAAACCCTAACTTGCAAACTAACGTGTTTTACGCTCAATTCGCTTCCCCAATCATCATAATATAATCATTAATTGATGCCAACATGTTTTAATTAATGATTTACAGAAACTTACAAACCCTAGATCCATCATACTTAATATTACATGAATTCGAATAATTAATCAAACAATTGAACATAGGGTTTAAGGATTTTACCTTGATTCTTGATTATTGCTTGAGAACTATAAACTCTAACTTTTTCCTTCTTTTTTCTTCTCCTTGGATCGACCAATATGCTAAAAAAATGTTTTAGGGTTGTTTGGTATGTATTTATATTATTTAGTGGATAATTGTGACATTTCGTAAAATTCATGTCATTTATTCTAATAGTTTATTATTCAACTATTTTATTTTAAATAATTAACTTCGTCGGAAGTTATCCGCATATGTCATAACACGTTCAATTAATTCAACCACAACTAGACTATGTCCATTATACACTTTTTTTAATGCACCATTATTTTCTTACAATCCTATTTTAAAAGTCAATTTTCACTTTTTCCATTTATACATAAACCTTGCACCTTTTACGTTTTACGCGATTTAAATTTACGTTTTATGGTTTTAACAACGTGAACAAACCCTAGATTATGAAAATTTTACATGTTTTATACATTTTAACCTATTCTCATATTTACAAGTGAGTTTTATACTTGTCGTTTCATTTTTATAGCTTACGTCACTTTTATCAAGAACCGGTGTCACCAAACGCGTTTTCAACTCACTGTTTCAGTTTTAACGATGTTTAAACCTTCGATGAACTCACCACTCATCTAAAATACTTAAATAGTTTATGTTAATAAATTTTAACATTTTTATAAGTTTTGTGTTTTTACGTTACCCAGTTTCAAGTTACGCGTCTTAAAAACTCTACATTTTAATTACCGGGGCTCAACATCTACACTTATATCAAACAATATCAAATTAAACTATCACAACCCACTAAAACCCCCCTCCACCCACCATAATATACAGCAAAAGCA
>LBNU01010151.1:9519-33742 GCA_014162995.1 Artemisia annua
GTTGTATGTCTGTTTATGCTTTGATATGTCACCATAATGTAACACATCTACCCTTGTCGGGTTGGGGCGTTACAATTTATGGTATCAGAGCCCAGGCTGCGACTTGTAGCACATTAAACCTTGACCTGTGAAGTTTGGACCATTAAGTTTCCGCTGTAGGCACCCTCAAGACAATCTCTGAGAATTACCGGTGAGGAATGGGTAGACTAGGACATCTAATAGTAGCACTGCTTCCGCGTTACTCTGATTCATGCTTCTGCCTTTAGTTATGCCTTACAAGAATTTCTATTTCTGCAGTTAGAAAGTTTTGAAACCTAAGTTCAGTAACCAAGTAAGTTAGGAATTCCTCGAGAATGACATTGATACCTTATACCTTTCAAGCTCCCCTCCTGATCCTCAGTTTCCATTTTGCCTGACAAACATTCTGATATCTTACCGACCTTCCCTAAGGTCATTCAACCATGATGTGTTTGACACCTTCTGTAAATTCATTACTTATGCTGGGCATAAACTATGTCATCTGATACAATTTGACTTTGCAGAATCTCTTACTATCAGAACCCTGGTGATTGTCAGTTACTGATACAGGAAAATTTGTTTACCTCCCTCCGAATGATGAACTCCGTTTACCACTCAGTTCCTTTGGAGAATATGATAATATGGATTTGTTGACTGAGCATGATGATGCTGATAACTGACATTCCATACATCTCACTATTGATGACCATACGATGTTTGTATTACCGTTGATGCATACGCCACCTACCACTTGTGTAGAAACCAAACAACATTCCAACACCTTGAACTGTTTTCTGAAGTATCTTGTACTGGACTTTGATATATAAACCATCCGTCTGGTTTGATGATATTCGCTCTATGAATCCGTTTACTTTTGATAAATCTGATTTTGAGTTCTTTTGATCACGGATTGGCTGACTCCTCTTTAAGCCACCATAGACCACTATACGGGTTTGTGACCTTTAAACAATCTGCCCCACCCTACTTCTATTATAATGTTTATGAACTACGTAAGTCTGTCGAGATTGATATTGCTATACAAGATTCCGATCTCTGTTGATTTTCAAATTTCTCCTGACACCGAATAGAGTCCACCCTTGAAAAGCTCTAGCACTGGAAGTACCTTGTGGTACAAATTTTTCGATGTTCTCTGATGAACCTTTTGTTACTCCCTCCTCCTGAGAAATAGAGTTGGCACTGACTGATCTCAGTTGAGGAAGCCATAGAAGCTGAGAGATGGAATGAGTTGACGGATTATGATGTTACTCACCCTGGTAATTATTTTGGAACGATCCGGCCAGTTTATGAAAAAGAGATAAAGAAGTATATGACGGTATATCGACTATCATGAACCTAAGCAAATCACTATCCGAAATCTTTATTCCTTTTCACGTATGAATAATCGATTTGGTCTACCTTTGAAACTCAGTATCTAATTTCCGTTTGATGGACTGATGGAGCAGCCACAAGAACTTCTGAGAAATGGGTTAAATAGTCAAGAATAACCTCCGTAAAGTATTTCAATTGTTGCAAAGAAGGAAGGTGATGTTAAGTGGATGGAAATGTTTTCCCTAAATGATTTCTGAAGCTACCTTTGTACTCATTATTATGAACCCTTATGATGCCAATTGTATTGGCTAAATTGTCAACTATTCTTATGTACCAATGAGATCTATGTTTCTCGAATGTTTGGACAAATGGTCATTGTATGACTCATTAGTACATTCAGAGGCGAAAAAGGACATGAAAATCAATTGCACAAGTTGTTGGGAATCTGACAATCAGTTGTGTATTCTGGAAGCTTGATATATATTGAGGCAACGATGTTCTTAATTGAGAAAGTTATTGTTAACTCCGACGGCAGATTTAAAAGAAGCTGGAATCCTCTGAACCATGTAGAAATACGTACAGACTAGGTTGCTTTTAATGAATTTCATGAACAGAGAGGGACATCTCAGTTTGATTGAGAATGTAGTTATGGGAAATCTGATATAGAGCTATGCTTCCGCACTCATAATTGGTGCCTGAATTGGAACGTTTCTTGGAGAGACTCGATCATGAACATATACATCGCAGGAAGATGATTGTTTATGCGTCAATGCAACTACAACGTATGAGAAGACTGTTCACTGCATGAGTTGGAATTACAACAACAGTAGTTACCCGAAGAGTGGAAAACACTCCCTTCATGGCAGAAGTGTTGGCGAGCAGAGAACAAGATCTAGTCAAGACGGCGAACCTAGAGCTGATGAAGACATACAGTCTCACTTCCCTATTCATCTTGGTTGTACTAAGATGAATTGAGAGCGGAAGTAGACTGGATGATGGAGGAATTCAAGATCGTGCCAGAAGTTCACATTACTCCAGCACATTCCAAGAGGAACTGCAAAAGGATTGACGAACCAGACTCAAGCTTANCAGAGAACAAGATCTAGTCAAGACGGCGAACCTAGAGCTGATGAAGACATACAGTCTCACTTCCCTATTCATCTTGGTTGTACTAAGATGAATTGAGAGCGGAAGTAGACTGGATGATGGAGGAATTCAAGATCGTGCCAGACGTTCACATTACTCCAGCACATTCCAAGAGGAACTGCAAAAGGATTGACGAACCAGACTCAAGCTCATGATTTTATTCACCCCATGTTTGAGTGGACTAATTCTGTGAAGGAAGAAGTTGACGATGAATTCTCATTTCCTTTGAACCATTTAAGTTTCGTTATCTGGTTATAAAATCTTGTATAGACTTCAACTCTCTAGAAACATCTCCGTTCCGTGTTCACTCTGCGTTTTCTGATATTGGCCTTGTTTTGAGAATTCTGACAAATTGTGAAGACCTATGTTCTTGAACGCAGTACGTTACTTCTGTTAGAAATTTTGGGATTTACATTACTCTTTTGAGTAGTCTGTTTTCCTCTAAGCTATTATATCTGATTCTGTTAATCTCTGGACTGTGGAAGTACTAGTGGACTAAGAATAGGTTGTCTGTTCACGACTCGAGATAAAGTATGATCATCATGAGGGCATAATTATGTGGTGCTCGTATTATGACGACTGATCAACGTGATAATACTTACACCATATAATGTGCACTTATTGTGGTCATAGGATATCCGAGGAGTNTGGACTAATTCTGTGAAGAAAGAAGTTGACGATGAATTCTCATTTCCTTTGAACCACTTAAGTTTCGTTATCTAGTTATAAAATCTTGTATAGACTTCAACTCTTTAGAAACATCTCCGTTCCGTGTTCACTCTGCGTTTTCTGATATTGGCCTCGTTGTGAAAATTCTGACAAATTGTGAAGACCTATGTTCTTGAACGCAGTACGTTACTTCTGTTAGAAATTCTGGGATTTACATTACTCTTTTGAGTAGTCTGTTTTCCTCTAAGCTATTATATCTGATTATGTTAATCTCTGGACTGTGGAAGTACTAGTGGACTAAGAATAGGTTGTCTGTTCACGACTCGAGATAAAGTATGATCATCATGAGGGCATAATTATGTGGTGCTCGTATTATGACGACTGATCAACGTGATAATACTTACACCATATAATGTGCACTTATTGTGGTCATAGGATATCCGAGGAGTGCCTCTGAAATCCTGAAAGTTCTGATATCTTATCTGAATTATCCACGATTAGTGAAACTCTAGACCTTTCTGCCTATATGATGTTTGTTTTCGGTTCATTAGAGATCTGAGTAAGTTTGAACTCTCGATTTGAAGTCTGCCAACATCGGTACATCTATTACAAATCTTAAGCTTCATTATAGAGCTCTCTACTGTCTGAATATTTTCATTTGATCCGACTTTTGTCTATATTCAGTGTGTATTTCTGATGAGATTCACCCAGCGTCTTCTGTTATATGTTGCATTGGTTGACCCAATTCACCCCAATCTGTTTTATTCTGAGGAATCCTAAACTTTTTCCGGATTGAGTCGTTAGAAACTATGTCGTTGTGAAGATTTTGGAAGAACCTCCTCGAGCGTGAGGTTATTTGTGACGATATTCTGTGAATTGCTACGGCTCTGTTTAACTTTGCGACTTCAATTTCGCGGACGAAAATGTTTTTTAGAGGGGAAGAAGTTGTAATACCCAAAATTTCAAACATGGTAAAATTACCAAAATGCCCCTATGATTTTGAAAATTAAATAAAAGCTACAATAAATTACAAAATAATTCCTAAAACACTACCAATATCTAAACTATGGATCCAAATAATTTTTATAAATCCAATGAAATTATAAAAGCCCAAAAATTAATACTAGGCCACGCCTAGATATGGAACAAGACCAAAAAAATGATTTTTGTTATGTACAAAGTATTAAGGGAAATAAAAGATAAGCATAATATAAATTTGGAAATTATAAATTTATGATTTGGTATTGTAAATAACCCCAAAATCTCGGCCAAATCATCCCCAAGCTTCTCTATTAATTTGTATACCCCAAATAACATAAAATCATTCCAAAATTAAACCTAAAACGCTCCTTAAATTCCCATACGATTCTAGAAACTTTTCCAGCAGTACCAATCAATTTTACCAGCATTCTTGAAGGCCCTAGTACGTGAGAAAAATAGTGTGGTGTTCCAGAAGTGACCGTGTGGGTGTTGGTGATTTTATTGGTTTGCAAATAACCCTAACAAGGGGTAAAGATCTTTCTGATCGTTCCATTCTTCCACAATTGTTTTGGGTATTTTTCTATCACTTCTTGTACTCTATAAAATCATTATAAAATAAATAAATTAGATCATGCATGCTTTTTGGCTCGTTTTGATTTTATTTCGATTAAAACCCTAATTATGGGTTAATTAAAGAACAAATGGAATCCGAATTTTCTTGGGCTAATATATATTTTTAGAACATGTTATTTTCATCCTAGAACACTGTAAAAATTTGCTACAAATTATTGGAGGCTTAATGGGATCGTTTGGAATTATAATTTGTTTTACCGATTTGTTGAAAATGTGAATAAGGCACCTACGAATTTTCTGGACCATTTATATATATTTAATACGTGTTATTATGATCATATAGACTGGTAAAAATGTGCTTTAAATTATTAGAAGCATATGTGAATCGTTGGAATTTATTTTGTATTTAACGGGTTTAATTAAAATGAAAAGAAAATGGAATTAGGGTCGAATGGATTAGGGTTCTGATTTTTAATGTTGTAATGATGATATTAAGTGTGTAATTATGATATAATAATTGTTCAATGATTGGAAGAGTTTAGGNAAGATGTTTGTTTTCGGTTCATTAGAGATTTGAGTAAGTTTGAACTCTCGATTTGCAGTCTGCCAACATCGGTACATCTATTACGAATCTTAAGCTTCATTATAGAGCTCTCTACTGTCTGAATATTTTCATTTGATCCGACTTCTGTCTATATTCAGTGTGTATTTCTGATGAGATTCACCCAACGTCTTCTGTTATATGTTGCATTGGTTGACCCAATTCACCCCAATCTGTTTTATTCTGAGGAATCCTAAACTTTTTCCGGATTGAGTCGTGAGAAACTATGTCGTTGTGAAGATTTTGGAAGAACCTCCTCGAGCGTGAGGGTATTTGTGACGATATTCTGTGAATTGCTACGGCTCCGTTTAACTTTGCAACTTCAATTTCGCGGACGAAAATTTTTTTTAGAGGGGAAGAAGTTGTAATACCCAAAATTTCAAACATGGTAAAATTACCAAAATGCCCCTATGATTTTAAAAATTAAATAAAAGCTACAAAATTAAAAAATAATTCCTAAAACACTTCCAATATCTAAACTATGGATCCAAATAATTTTTGTAAGTCCAATGAAATTATAAAAGCCCAAAACTTAATACTAGGCCACGCCTAGATATGGAACAAGACCAAAAAATGATTTTTGTTATGTACAAAGTATTAAGGGAAATAAAAGATAAGCATAATATAAATTTGTAAATTATAAATTTATGATTTGGTATTGTAAATAACCCCAAAATCTCGGCCAAATCAGCCCGAAGCTTCTCTATTAATTTGTATACCCCAAATAACATAAAATCATTCCAAAATTAAACCTAAAACGCTCCTTAAATTCCCATACGATTCTAGAAACTTTTCCAGCAGTACCAATCAATTTTACCAGCATTCTTGAAGACCCTAGTACGTGAGAAAAATAGTGTGGTGTTCCAGAAGTGAGCATGTGGGTGTTGGTGATTTTATTGGCTTGCATGTTTGCTGGCTCGTTTTGATTTTATTTTGATTAAAACACTAATTACCGGTTAATTAAAGAACAAATGGAATCCGAATTTGCTTGGGCTAATATATATTTTTAGAACATGTTATTTTCATCCTAGAACACTGTAAAAATGTGCTACAAATTATTGGAGGCTTAATGGGATCATTTGGAATTATAATTCGTTTTACCGATTTGTTAAAAATGTGAATAAGGCACCTACCAATTTTCTGGACCATTTATATATTTTTAATACGTGTTATTATGATCATATAGACTGGGAAAAATGTGCTTTAAATTATTAGAAGCATATGTGAATCGTTGTAATTTATTTTGTATTTAACGGGTTTAATTAAAATGAAAAGAAAATGGAATTAGGGTCGAATGGATTAGGGTTCTGATTTTTCATGTTGTGATGATGATATTAAGTGTGTAATTATGATATAATAATTGTTCAATTATTGGAAGAGTTTAGGTTTAGGGTTTTAGGAATTAAAAAGAAATCGTGTGGTTTTAAAAATAAAAGGGGGTGTTGTGTAAATTCTGGAAATTTAGGGACTGATTTAGAAACATTATACATCTGTTGGTAATTGCAATACATAAGTTGTATGTCTGTTTATGCTTTGATATGTCACCATAATGTAACACATCTACCCTTGTCGGGTTGGGGCGTTACAATGTGAGTCCCAAAGTTCGTGCTCCTTGTGCTATATTTGTGGACCTTGGGAAATCAGAAGAGGAAATAATGAACATATTGTTTCCAAGAGAAACTGCACAAAATTGTCAGACTTCCTCAAACAATGTTGGCGTTGAGACAATTTGTGATTCACCATCTATGAAAACATTACCAGATGATAATCTGAGTGTGAATCCCGTGGATGTATACAAGCTGGAACCACGAATGAATTGGAAATTTCTTGATGAAATATCTGATCATATTAGTGGGATGAAGGGAAAGTTGCTGAGTTTATTTTCTGATGAATCTACTATAAAGGTAAGTGCATCATGGTCTATTAAGTTTTCACGACATTGGTCTAAATTCTGACGTCTTCTGATTTCTTGTTTTATTTCAGGACGAATTGGATCAAAATATACGCACACTAGCTATTTCTCTTAAGGATGGAAAATCTTGTGCTGGAGATTTCTACAACACTTGTAGAAATTGCATTATGTGAACTGCATTCGCTACATCAGCTACTTGTACGAGTTGCATCATATAACCATTTTGCTGCAAGGTTAGATTTGCTATTTTTGTTTGAATGTTTTAGAACCTTTGTAAAAAAGTTTTTGGTGTTTGGATGTTTTACAGTCGACAAGAAGCAGAGATTCCAGATATCAGGAAGAGGATGGAAGTGGCTTTTGATTGGCTGCAAAGTAATAGGCCAAAGATAGATGATTTCTTAAAACGGTATGCCATGAGTGATGACGTATAGTCTACACCGGGTCATGAACCCGTTCGGTAAACAATACCGGTGCGATAGCCCACAATGCGTGGGCCATAAGGCGCGTAAATACGTAGCTCCGGCCCACGAGGCCCAAAAGCCCAATACGTATTTATGGAACGGATAAAGGATATCTTCTAAATTAGGAGGATATTTACCAAATATCCGATATAGGCGGACACGCCTTGGAGTAAGGACCAAGTAACCCTTATCGGTTACTTACCTATAAATAGAGGGGACCTAACCCTCACAAAGGTACGATTACTCACGTAACCCTAACTATATACAACCCTAAACTACGATTACTTACTCTCACGCCGGAGGATAATCGGGGGAAACAATCCCTCGATAAGCCTAACGGTGTTTGTTTTATTCTTAGTGCGCAGGTTTCAGACGATATCAAGCAATTGATACGGAGGGAGGAACTCAAACAAGGAAAGCCCAACTTTTGTATCAACAATGAGTCAGGAGTCGAAGGCTGCGCAAATGGTAGTGTCAAAGAGCAGCACCATCACTCAAGTTGAAGAAATAGGTGACAAGAAGAATCAAGATGAGGAAACAGGAGACACATTACAGGTGGAACCGATGTTAGAAAAACAAACCAGTGGTGGTAACACTCAGGAAGCGAAGAACAAGAAAGGAAAAGATGACAACGCCCAAGGTGACAATAACAAACGCAACAACAACAAAGGGAAAAACAGCAAAGGAAAGAAGGGTAAAAAGGGCAAAGGTAAAAAGAAATGACACGATCAGATGAAATTTGATCTCATACTGCAAGATCTTGATACGTAAAGATCATTTTCTTATGAGTTCACAAATCTTAGTAGAATGTTTGGTCTAGTAGAAGATATATGTTAGTATGTTACTGTTTTAATTCTATCTGGAGTCGTTCTTGAGACCTCTGTTACTATGATCGTTAAAGTTTTAATCGATCTTGGCTTTTTGTATATCTTTATGCTTGAATTAGCAACCTTGGTGAATTACGGATATGATCATACTATGCATGTGGGCCGGTTTTCCTTGCTGGTTATCAACGTTTTGCATGAATGTGATTATACTATTTTCTTAACACCAACTGTAATGAAGTTTTTTATTGTTAGTATATCTGATAAATGCCCCACCAACATACTTCAAAACAGTGTCTCCTTATCATTTTCTTAGTGAAAGATATGAGGCAAACATGTTTCTACTATCCTAACGATAAAATAACTTAATTCAAGAGAGAAAAGAGAGAAAATGTACTATGTGAGAGAAAAATCGAGTCAATTAAAATACTGGTTTTTATACCATTGAGATAAACTACTAAATGTTTAATGCATATTGTAGTATAGAAGCAAGTATAAGCATTGGAAATGAAGTGCTGCTCCCACCTCTGCCCCGACTTGAGGTTGAAGAGACATTTACAGACGAGGAGCCTGAGAACATGATTATAACGACATTCAGAATAAGCATATATTGCAACTGTATATAACTAGTTTTTTATGTTTAGATAAACAGGTTCTTCTGATTGATACTTTTGCATTACTCTGTAACAAATTGCCGAAAGTGAAGAGAACTTACAATTATAATCAAACCAACCAAGACGTTGACCACCCAAGTCATAAACGATAATCTTGTCCTTAAGAACAAGGTCTGCGTCACCAAGTAAAATAAACAAATATCAACACATGTGAAAAGTAGTCAGTAACTTGAAGAGAATTTCAGTTTCCATGATTATAATTTATACCTCCTAAAATTGTTATTCCGTGAGTCTGCTGAAACCCAAGGCACCAAGCCCCACCCTACAAACAGTTTTGTTCATTAGAATAAGCGAAGCCAAAATTCAAATCAATAAGAACAAGATAACTTACTATAGTCAATTAGCATGATGTCAAATAACTTACCTTTGAATTGTCTTGAAGAAGGTAATCCTGAGGTCTTATATGCATTGAAGAGCCACCCTGAAAGTTCAAGCTTACGAGCGGGAATTTGCTAGATACGCTGAAATAACAATAAAAGCTTCTTAATACATTTAATGAAAATAACATGCAGTAGCCAGCAATGGCAGAACTCTTTAGGTGCAGGGGAGGCCCCCCCCACCAAAAAAAAAAAAATACGAGTAATAATAATAATAATAGTAAATAAGTAAATAAATAATTGCGGCAACTAGTTTAAATATTATAGGTTTTAGGGGTCATTTAGTTGATAATACAAAAAAATCTCCAATTCGGCCCATCCAAAATAAATTCAGACCCCCCAAAATAAATGTTCAAGTTCTGCCATTGGTAGCCAGGAATATAATTAATCCCAACTTCTGCTGATATTTGACATAGTATAGGCTTGCCAACCTTCTGTTTATTATGACACATGATATATTACACAAGCAGATGTAAAGTCATGACAAGTATTCATGCATGAATCCTTCATGGACCTAAGAGTACTTATAAATACCTTAAAACAATCTGAAATTCAAAGGAATATATAAAAGTAAAAAACTTAATGCAGCATACTGCAAGTCTAAAATCATTGTTTTTACGGACTAAAAGGGAAGTGCTACAATAATTTATGAACCATAATTGTTGGGTGAAGAATTATACCTCGAGTTGAATATATAAAACCCATCTTCCCTTGAAATAATGGGCTGTGCAGACTGTGAAACCGCTTGTGAGATCTGCACCAACAAAAGTGAGACCAACATTAAGACATACAGGAAGCATCCCATCCCTTAGAAAGTAACTGCAACATCTAACGAGACACATCATTTGATGAACACGTTTCATATATCTCAAAAAACCCATAATGATGACACAAAAAGTAACGTGATGGGTCAAGTCTTAAAGATAAATATCCTAGACTTTACGTTCTCGAGTCGATCAAAGATTGTAAGGTGAAGGATAGAGGGCACGTGGTTAACGAGTCTTGGATTGGGTCATGGTCTTGGCGTATACATCCTAGAGGGCGGGCTCTTGACGATTTGAATGTTTTACACACCACTCTTAACTCGGCTTTACCTCATTCCAACGGCTATGATAAATGGGTTTGGACGTACGAGGCTTCCGGTTATTTCAAAGTTAGCACTTTGTCAAAAATTATCGATCACAAGCTACTTTGTGTTCATAGTTTCGGTGTGCACCATAAGTGGAACTCCTGGATCCCTAAGAATGGTAATGTTATGGTGTGGAAAGCCTCTCTCGATAGACTTGCAACGCGCCCTAATCTAATGGCTCGTGGCATGATTCTTCCCTCCCCCAACTGTCCCTTTTGTGACTTCACAAAACTATTTTCACACAAAGAGGTAATTTCACAAAACTATCGTAGAAAATTTAGATAGAAGGAGCATAAGACTGAAACTTAGTCAGAAATAGGAATGTTGCTATTGTACTTAGAGGTAGGAATGCCAGAGTTGTTCTTGAATCAATAACGGTTCCTGTTTGGTTGACGGCATATGAAAATGTCGATGGATCAATGGACAATGTTTGTCCATTGACAGAAATACTCTGAAAATTTACTTGATAATCTTGCCTACAAAGAACAAATATCGAATTCATAGTTAGTCTATCTTCTTCAACTTCACACTTTTAAAAGGATTAAAATCTCAAATACATATAACTTCACATGTTTCTCTAATCATTTTATGTCACAGAATGGATATTGTGGTTTGATGATAAAACATACATATATGATAAACCCAAAGATAATATATCCAAACACCAAATTTTCTAAAGTTTCTAACGTATTAGACAATTGTATAAGCTAACGCAAAGAAAATGTTGCAAAAAAATTGCCAATGAAACTAAAAAAAAAACATTATAACCGAAAGAAAACTTACCGTGATTGGACAAGTGGAGTATAAGCCATATTGGGATCCATTATTTGACCAAAAACCTAAATACCACCTCCATTGCCACTTCCAACAAGACAATGAGAGAATGAATCAGGAGCGGCCCCTTGTGAAGAAAGTTGGGAAATTACGGACATGCTATGTTGACTAAATCCAAATATCCCGTTAACCCCATATGTTCTAATGTTTCCAGTTTCGGATGCAGTATAACTGTTGCATATATCAATTGAATAATATAATGAATCAGTAACGAAGGATGATAAAAAGCTGAAAAAAAAACTAACAAGTGAAGATTTGCTTATAACCCACCCGAATACAACTTTGGCTGAAGAATTTGATGATCCGGAACAACACCCATTGTGTTGAGATGCATCAAGTTGGATACATAATAACCTGACGTCAAACTACCGTCCATAAATTCGGCTCTGTAAGTGCACCGATTATTTGACTGGGAACACCCAGAATCAGAATATCGTCTGGCCTGTGTGCATAGCGAGTCTGAACAAGTAATCAAAGAACTTGTTGATGAGCTTGATGAGTCATAGAACTCAACCGGGATCTGTTAAAGATTAAAAAAACATAGTAAAATCATTACTTGGTTACTTAACAAAGGTAAATATCTTTTAAAGAATACTCAAATAACTATAAGCATACATGTAGCCTGCTTGATGTAGGGCATCCATTGCATGATTTGCAATTGACCCACAACACATTGCTTCCAGTGTCGATTTGTACGTGATAGTCCCTTGGAGGCGTCCCCAATTGAACTTTTGTGTAATAAATTATCCTACAAGGATAAACAACTTTCCATTATATTGCCTTTCAGGAGGGGAAAAAAAAGACTTTTCGGTTATTTAGATTAACAATAAGACAACAAAAAGCAACGCCGTCAATTCACATGAGTCAATTAACAAACAGATTAATACCAACTCAATAACCTCCAAGTAAAACCATAAGGTAAATTATATATGTAGCAAACTCTTGAATGGCTTAAATGTAACTCAGACTTGACGATCATAGCCAACATTTGAAGGTCACAAATATAGGGGTATTTGAAGGTCACCGAATTATAACTAAACTAACCGTATAATCATAATCCAATCAATTACTTATCTAGTATTTGAAAAATTAATACCGTAGTAATCAGATAATCTACTTGTAAAAGGTTGTTTTTTTCTAATAAAACATGAAACCACAAGCAAGCAATCAATCATTCCTTTATGTTTTCATCAAGGTATTCAAATTACTTAAGACAAAAAACAAAATTGAATATAATAAATTAAGCTGAATATATATTACCCAATATGATAAGGGTCTGAATCACCCTCCAACGGAAAATCAAAAACATCACCACCACCAGACTGCTGTAATAACCTCCCGTGCCGGATAATATCTCGTTCCCTGAGCTTACTTATCGGTATGTCATGTTTCACCGGAAAAGCTCGTTCCAGTGTATAACTCGTTGGAGTTGGAGTAACACCTACGAAAAGCAAGGTAATGAACAGCAGCAGAATTTTAGCCATGATATGTGATTTGTTGTATTGAGGAGATTACTACCTACTAGCTCCATTATATACTCAAAATCGTTACCCGATTTGAATTTTTCGTAAGACTGATGTTTACCTATTTATGGAAAGGGAATCATGCAAAGAGTTTCATGTAAGTTTCTTTTCTTCTTCCTTTATTCTCTTTCACACCACTATCTACCGTAAGTGTACTTGTTTTGAGTGGGTGGGTGTTCATTCACCTTTGTCTGTCCTCATTTGGTGACAAGAAATGAATTGATCATGTCTTTATAAATTTGTACGCGTTTGAAATATGAATCCAATTTCACATATGCACACGTATCCTGTTTACAATAAAGAATATCATCAAACGATATTCCGAGAGATTAATTGGTAATGTAATTTATCTTTCTAAAAGCTTTTGATAGATCAATAATCCATGCCCACTTTAAAGCAATGTCTTTCATGGTTCATCACTCTCTTTGCAGAAATATATGAGACACAAACATGTTGCTTCATCATATATACCGGCCACTTTTGGGATCATAAGATTGACAGTTTATTTATTTAGCTAGAAAGTGTTAGAATTTATGTACCATGACAATCATATAAATAAACATAATCAAGTAGACACATATGCGGAAGCGTAGGATCTAGTATAACATATAAAGATTAACTAAAACATAAAGAAAATGTACCGTATGCAATTCGTGATTCTTGAACAATTGAATGAACCCTAATTAGGGTTTATATTAGATCAATGAATAACCCCTTACCGTTTTGTTATTCGATCTCTTGATAATTACTATAATGAGTAATTACCTCGTTCTTGTACACACAAACTACTAACGAATTAAAGATTATGCAAGTAAACGAAAACACTATATTTTTCAATAAGAAAAATCGATCCAAAACCCTTATGGGTGTTTGGTCGATCGGTTGGAACAAGAGAGAAGGAAAAAGAAAACCAAGTTAGGGTTATGAGTACAAGAGTGTGAAAACAATGACCCTTGGTTTTGTATTTATACTAATTGTAAATCTTGGAGGACAAGTTAGGGCAAGGGGATCCCTCCCCTTTGTGTGTGACCGGCCAAGGACCCCAAGAGGGTGTTTCCGGAACCTTCTTGTCTTCTATTTACAATCTAGTCCCTTTTCTTTGCTCTTAACAATAGTTAGTACTTACGGTTAATAACTAACGACTGTCAAGTCCTTATAGTGTTTAAATAATTATATATATACATAACATTTAATATATATAATTATTATACTTTAATTCTCGTTTGTAATGTGTGCAATCCCGAGGTCTCGGGTTCGATACTAGACATGCACATATTAATATTTATCCAAAATCTAACAGCTCCCACTTGGATANTAGTGTTTAAATAATTATATATATACATAACATTTAATATATATAATTATTATACTTTAATTCTCGTTTGTAATGTGTGCAATCCCGAGGTCTCGGGTTCGATACTAGACATGCACATATTAATATTTATCCAAAATCTAACAGCTCCCACTTGGATATCTATTAATAGTGCAATGACATTGGTTGGCGTCTCGCAACACTCCAATGCCCCTAGTTCGACTCGAGGTAGGTTTCCTGGAAAACCTTTAATGATTCATCGTTATTATTATCCTTTTGTTACTAATACCACGTTAATAAAGATATGGATCTCAGTCATTCTTTAATTAACAATTCTGTTTCTCATTGTTTATGATTGAGTAGACTTTGGGCGTGCGCACGCAAACACCTTGTCAACCCTACGAGGGGCCAGCAGTATTAAACTTCAAAACGAATTTGAAGGAACAAATTCTTTCTTGACTACAAGACTAACCCATGAACTTTGCAACACTTCTGAAAACAACCCTTATAACTACCAGTTACGGATAGCGGTAGATTGCTTCACAGAAATGCACTACATCCATAACACTTATCTGGTATCTCAAGTCTGAGGATAACTAAATTCATGATTTACTTACTGACAAGATCCATAAAGTAAAATCATGTAGTTGGGATAAGTCCTATATTCAATTCATTGAATATCATGTGAATTTGGTATGTCAACGCATCAATATACTTTCAAGTATATTCTAACCAATACTCAGATTTGTCTTAGTTTAATGATATTCCCATATCATTAATTGACAACGGACAATTTAGAACAACATAAGTTATTCATGGATATAAACATGCAAATATAGGATACAATTTATTATCAATAAAAACAAACGTACTAAGTACTTTGATTCATTATAATTAATAAATTGCTTAATGTCCTTTATCCAAATACTAAATAGATCAATGCATGATAATTCTAGTTAATGAATTTTGTCTCAAGTAATAACTTGTTAACAATTATGCCTCAAGTAATGACAATCATACTTGTTGACAAGGCATTATTCAACTAACTTTGATCTATTATAATTTTGAGAATACTTATTTCAAGAATTCAATTAAGCGAAATTCTTGTATGTGTATATCCAACTATCTGGATATAACCACATAACATTTCATAAATGGTGTGATATCCTCAACCACCAATTTATGACAATCAAACTTTCAAACACTTTAAAGTTTAAAGTATTCTAATTCTTTAATGTATAATGCAACTATGCTCTTAGTTGAGCACAACTAGTTTATATGGCCATTAACAAGGATAAAATCCTACCATGACTAGTATTGAGTGTCATCTCGATTAAACTAGCATCATTGTATAAAACTATAATATGCTCTTTAAAATCCCGTAAACATAATATCCATTGTGTAATTTTATGCCTACCAATCTTTCAAGATTTATTGTCGGCTATAACAATTACGCAACAATTTGCCATATTGTTTATACTTAGAATCTTAGGAGCAATTCCAGGTTGAGGATCATTATTCTAAGTCCAAACATATTCCATTAGAATATACATTACACAAGTTATTTAATAACTTTTAATTGGATATCAAATATTGTCGAATCATTTAGCATTTAAGCATGATACAACAACACCATGATACACATGAAAAATCCTTCAGTCAGACTTAGATTTCATTCATGTTCTAACTTTACAAATATATATATCAATTTAGTCATTCAAAATGACATATCATATTCTATTAGATTTATTTACCGCACATGTTTATTAAATAATAAACTTTTGTTTCAAGGTTGTATATTTTATTTTCTAAATCATCTAAGTAAATTTTCATTCCAGAATAAGACTTAACATTTTATTTACATGGAATGTTACTCCTTATATGTTATACAACATATATGATTTAGTAAATCAAACATAATACTCCCTCTAGCTTTCAGGAATACTTAGAAATTATCTTATTTCAATTATCAATTAAAAAACATTGATTAATAATTAAACATAATAGTAATCTCTTAGATGCATGCATTTATCCATTCATGGATTATTGCACTTTGTATACTTCAAAGATTTATTTGAATTCATAAACTCCTTTTGATTACTTATCGTCCTCGCTCAAGTAATCAATCAAGTAAGAGTTTTTGATATTCATTGTCAAATTTCATATTCATATAAATATGACAATTTCCATCTTTGTATCTTTAATGTTCTTAGGAAAGAGTATTCAATCATAGTTAATTATTGCTTAAATATGATTAATAATAATCTTGTCATACATTAAAATATGTACACAATTTTGTCCATATGACTTTTATACAAAGATTTAAACCACTAGGGTTACATTATCTTTGAATAACTCATCATTATTCTCTAACAATTAAGAATTAAGATAAACCAAATTTTCAAAATTTGATTATCTTTATAAACAGCATCTATAACATCCATAGTATGCTTAGTTTACCCAATTCAATATTTGGTAATACTTCATCATATAATCCTCAGCATATTAATCAAATATCTGATATATCCAAGTGGATCTATGAATGATAATTCCATCATCTTGAGGTTCATCATTTACATGTTAAGCCTCATCATGATTTTTACTAGTGTATTTAGAAGATTATGTATTTTGTAATAAACTCCCACTTGCCTTTAGTAATATATAGACTATCTATAAATACTTAGCAATTAGAGCAACAATCCAATTTTTCTCTTTTAGGACATTACAAATACACAATGACAGTTCCTGACATGCTTTGTTAATAACTGTCACATAAGTATCTTAACAAATTCTAAACTTCAATTTTTAAGACTTAATGTGATTCATCACATTTCATAATTCAACAACGTTTTATTAATCTTCTAGGAGTCTAATTGAGTATATTCAATCCATACTCAATTTCTAATCTTGATAACTTTTGGAAGAAAAGAAGTTATAGTTATCTTTAATCAAACAATACCAATAGAGTTTGATTCTCCTAACTGAACACACCATAAACTTGTGGTATTTCATTAGGACTTATATTGTCAGACAATCTATCAATATGAAAGATAAACTTATATCTTTTAGCTTGTCTATTTACCAACTAAATCAACTTAATGATAAAATAGAATTTCCAAGCCTCTTTGCATGCTTTATAACCCAAGTACTTATTAATCAAGTTACTTCATGTTCATGTCTCAACAAGAAGACATAAACCGTTATAATCCCATTACACGTTATTAATCATTGATCAATTCAATGACTTCTTGTATATGTCTTAATTAAAAACATAACAAGCTAACGTCTTACTTTACATTATACTAAGCCTTGCATAAAGACTTCATGTTTATAACTACACAATAAAGTATAAACATGTATAATTAAAATAATCATGAACACCATCATTTGGTTTCAATAATATTTTCAAGTTAACTGACTACTTCATTTATTTATGTCATTCTAAGAATACATAAATATTATATTTGAAGTTGTCTTATTGACACATGTTCTAATAGAAGTCTAATTTAGAAACAGTAAATTATCCATGTAGGTCTCACGCATACATGTAAATTCACCTTGTTGTTGGAATTTAGTCTGCGTCTCACGTTTACTAAATTTCAACACCAAGTGTTTTCTTAGATTAGATGTGTATTAGAATGTGAGTCTCTTACTTTGCAGTTAAGAGAATCCTTTAAATCATATTCTTATGTGTTGTACCTTGCACACAATAAAGATTTCTCCCACTTGTGCATGGAACAACACCATGTATCATATAAACAATACGCATGCGTTTATTAATATGAACAATATGATTTGTGTCATTAGCATAACTAGTAGATATAGAGTTACTCAATCAATCAAGGAAACGTACATGACTATCCTTGAAAATATTAGTGTTTTGGAAAGTAATTATCTTGAGATATACACAAGATAATCTGAGTTACAATCAAGACAATAAGTCTTGTAACTCCCACTGAATTAGAGAACATTACAATAATCCCTTATTCAGTAATAAGCACACAATACTCCCACTGAATTTGATAACATTATAAATGTTTCATTATTAGTGAAAGGAAATAGTGTGCTATTTACTTTTCTACATCTTTTGAGAAAACCCATTCGCAACAATTATATAGGTTTTAAAAGAATGTGTTCTACTATGTAAATGTGATTCATCACATTCCAAACTATTAACTTGAAAAAACTGGGCATTCAATTTCTTCCTTAATAGATCTACCATTCCAACAATTGTATGTAGAATCTTTAAATGGTCAAAGCAAAACAACTAGATAAAATAGCTAGTTTGTCTTTTACCATTCTTGCGGTAATCTGTCTAGTTTTTGTTTTAGTAACTCATAAAGTGCAAATATTCTTAAAGTTTGCTATGAGTTATGTATTTAGAACATAAACAATTCTAATTATCCTATTATACCTTTCTCATTCATGAAAAGGATTAGGATTAAGTCTCACACTTCTCTATATGAAAAGAAGACTATGTTTATTCTTTTCGTAAAGTTGATCCTAACCAAAAACCCATACGGGTATAGATCAATTTACTTGTGAAAAGATTAACTTATGTTTACGGTTCAATGTTGCATTAATACAGTTAAAAGAAGTTGCAAAATTCAATTTTAGTATTTTCGATAATACATGTTTTCAAGAAAATATAATACCCATGGAAATATTCATATAACCAAATAATTTTCTTGAAAACCTAGGATCCAACTTTTCATAAGTTTCATTACATCAGTTGATCTGCTAGTAATGAAAGTACAAAATATGGTAATTTGTCGAACAATCATTGGCAAACAATTTTCCAATTCCTAGATCTTTATGGGATTTACATCAAATTGATTCATCAATTTGCAATGTAAGCATGTTTCATCCCATCTCATGCCGTAAGTTCTAGGTCTCACGCATCAAGTTACTTAAGTCGTCTAACTTAGAAACTGCAAATTCTCCATGTGCGGTGTAGAACACTAGATAACATCACAAACACAAATAACCTTGTGGTTTGGTTCATTCCAAGCAAGAGAGAAAGAAAGAAATTCTAGAGAGAGAAAGTTAGAGAGAGAAAGAGGTGAAGCCTTAGAGAGAAAACCAAAAAAAAGAAAATAAAATTATGAGAAGGCTTACCCTCTCCAAGGATGGAGAGGGGTTTATATACATGGGTTTTTGCCACTTGGGCGTGCCACTTGGGCTGTGGATTAGGTATACAGTGGGTAAAGACCNGCAAATTCTCCATGTGCGGTGTAGAACACTAGATAACATCACAAACACAAATAAGCTTGTGGTGTGGTTCATTCCAAGCAAGAGAGAAAGAAAGAAATTCTAGAGAGAGAAAGTTAGAGAGAGAAAGAGGTGAAGCCTTAGAGAGAAAACCAAAAAAAAAGAAAATAAAATTATGAGAAGGCTTACCCTCTCCAAGGATGGAGAGGGGTTTATATACATGGGTTTTTGCCACTTGGGCGTGCCACTTGGGCTGTGGATTAGGTATACAGTGGGTAAAGACCCGTCCTTCTTCCGCGAACTAATCTACATCTAAACTACGTTTAACTAACTAATGTAACTACTACGAGCTAAACAATGCTTAATTATGTCTGGGGTGACCGAATCTTTCTAATACCAAAATCGTATTCCTAACAATCTCCCCCTAAGGGAGGTCACCCCTTTTTTACTTTACTTGATTCTTGAGTTCTTGCATTGAGATCTTTGTAGATTCTTTTGTAGCTCGTAGTTGTTGATTCTTCATTGATAGTCGACTCAAGATGACTTCCTTGATGTATATGATGATCTTTTGACTTTGTTCTTCGCTCTTCACCCATATAATTAGTTTCAAGTCATCTTTGAGTGTATGTGTCTCTTCGTGATGTTGTGATAGTCTTTGTGATGTCATGCTTACACTTTTATTGTTCATGATCTTCTGCATTAGAGTTGTGGAAGCATAGTCGTAGCCCATTCTTTGATCATGATATCTTGTGTAATGATGTTGAAGTGTAAGCATGTGATGATGAATCTGCATCTTTTCAGCAATCGGCATCAATCGTCAACTTGTTTGTCTTTGGAGAGGTTACGCCTTACCAACATGCTCATACATCTTTTTGAGTAGATCTTCTCGGTTGAACAGTTCTGACGTCTCCTTTTAGATGTTGGTATGAGCATGTGGAACTTGAGTGATAGTGGTGATCACGGTAAGTATGGTATGTTGAGCTGCATAAAACTTTGTTAGTAATAAACATACCGGCACTTACAAGTTCGGACTTCGAGATTGTCAACAGCATAGTGTGAAGACTTTCTCTAATCCTTACCAAGGCCGTTCCTAATCGGATGCCCCCGAAAGGGCTTACACTGACATACCGAGGTACACCAACGATTAGGTGAGTCACTGGAGATCACCCCACGACTGTAGACCTTTTGCAACACCACCGTACACACTAAGCGTAATCCATAAGTGATTACCGAAGTGACCTGCTGTCAGGGCTGTTTGATGTTGACCCTGGCAGGAGTTTCCACTCAATCATTGGGAAATACTTATGTATATTCCCTCATAAGTGTTCTTGGCAGATTGCTAAGATCTGCGTAGGACTCGAAATATTACAACTGGTGTCCTTAATGTTGAACCACCAGTGTATAAGTATCAAGTGTACCTATGAGATCATTTGATGCATCTCTTGGCTCTAGACTCGATAAGTGCACATTGGTTATCCTATGCGGAGACAAGTCGATAGTTTACACTGGTTCCCCGTGAGAATGAAACAAGCTCTTTTAAGAGAACTTGAGTGGCTGGAAGGTTTAGTGCAGTGCGTCACTGGGTCCATGACGTCTTAATCTTCAATACCGATGTTACCTTAGCAACAATCGGTAGCATATGAATTGAACCCGGTGTCTGCCCTAAGGTTGAATAATTGGAGGGCTATTTCTTTTCACCCTTTCTCATTTCATTTCTTTTTAATTCTTCAACCCCTTCAGTGCTTACCAAGACTTCATAACTAGAACCTTGTTGGGTTTGTTCTAGTCCTAGCTCAGTCTTAGTCGGCACTCTTCCCTTTCTCACTTTTCTCCTTTTTTCAATCATTCCTAAGGACTTCTAATCTATCTATTGGATTGTCCCTGGGAAGATCCCTCCGGTTCTGGTGGATCATGGGAACATATACCTAACCTAACCATCCTTATAACTCCGTGCTTTTAAAGTAAATTGGTAGGTCTTTTGGTATCTTTCCACAATCATCACATAACCAAATTCATTGAAAATTCTCTCAAACTGTTTATGAATAAGAAACACATTTTTTTGACACTTTGAGAGTTTTATCATTTTTCAAATACTCCCCTCTTAACATGTGCTCATAGGAAGAAAGAAATTTGCACATGTCGGGGTGAGTCGCACTTATTTGAATTGATCGACTCTTAATAGACATATACCCGAGGGACACGATTACGTTGCTTAGTTAAAGGGATCCATTATCAGCTTTTAGGTGATAACTAGCCCTAATAACTAACTTGAAGTTGTTAACATTCCTTAAAAAGGAAGTTAGACCCATCAAAGTATACATCTAAGAAGAGTTTCTCGAAACCGGTACTTTCTACTTGGACAAGTCCTCTTCGAGACACGTTTACATCACTGGTTAGACCAGCTTGAAATTATTACCCGGCCAGGACAAGTCTTTTCGATTCACGACTTTTCATGTTTCGTCAATTCATGAGTCAAATTCTGAGTCATAATCATTTCACGGTTTTTACTTTTTACTGTAAAAACCCGCGAAAGACTCTTAGCCACTTACTCCCCCTCAATATGTGCACATTGATTGAATCAATTTTTAAAGGTTTTAAAACTTTGGCACATACGGGTGAGCTTTCATTCGAGATTGTTTATTCATCATTTTTCAACACTTGCTCCCCCTCAGTATGTGCTTTGATCATAATCCAAAATCTTTAAAATTTTTAGCACATACGGGAGCGATCTTTTGAGTCCAAAACATCTTTTCAAGTCCAAAAACATCACATTTAATCACTTGCTCCCCCTTAATATGTGCTTTGATTAAAATCCAAAATCTTTAAAATTTTAGCACATAAGGGAGCGTTCTCGAAAGTCCACAAACATTCTTTATGAGTCCAAAAACATAACATCACTTTTAAATCAGTTTTTATATTTAAATCACATTCTCTCCCCCGATCATAAAATTTCAAATCTTTTGAGATTTTGTGATCCCAATTGATTTAAATGATTTTCGAAAAAGCTTTGGAGAGACATGTGGCAAAATTTTAAACGTTTACTGATTTTGAGACACTTTTTGAGTTTTCACTGTGGCTGGTGCACAAAGTTTTTAAAGGTGCAGAAATTTTGATACGCTCCCCCTCAATTAATGACTTGTTTTTCCATTTTAACGTTTAATAGCCATTAATGTGAGCGGTAACGTATATGAGAAAATTTAAGACCGATGGCCACCTTGTACACAACAAAATCTCTTTTGAAGAATTTTAGAAGAAAGAGATTTTGAGAAAAGAAGACTTCTCTTCTTTTACTAGAAAGGTTGCACTGACGCGTACAACCTTTCGGATAATCCGCACATAGTGAAAACATGGAAATGTGTTTTTCACGGATTTTGAAAATCGGGTTGCTATCTGAAGTAATAGCAAACCATCGTTTATTCAAACATATATTTTTGGTATTTTCAAATTTTTTCAGATTTTTATGGGTTTTATAGGTTTTATATTTTTGTATTTTTCTTTTCTGGATATATAAAAGGATATTTCGATCTTATCCATTACTCCTCATTACCTTCCTGAAGACTTTTGAGTGACTCAGGAGTGATACACTTCATTCCAAGACGCGGGAGAATGAATTGAAACAGTTCTCTAGGGAGTGCCTTAGTGAAGATATCAGCCAGCTGAAATTCCGTCGTCAGAAAGTAGAATTCCACGATTCCCTTTTCCACTTGTTCTCTGATGAAATGATATCGAATGTCGATGTGCTTTGATTTAGAGTGCTGGACGTTGTTGCAGCAAAGAGCTATGACACTTTTGTTGTCACAGTACATCGGAACTTTGTTGTAAACAAAACCATAGTCAGATAATTGAGACCTCATCCAAAGGATTTGAGCACAGCAGGATGACATGGCAATGTATTCAGCCTCTGTTGAGGAGATTGATGTACTCATTTGCTTCTTTGATGACCAGCTAACCAGCTTATCTCCTAGAAATTGAGCACCTCCTGAAGTACTTCGACGAGTATCCTGACAACCCGCATGATCAGCATCAGAGTAGGCAGTGAGAGCCATTGCAGTGTCTTTTGGATACCAAAGGCCCCTGTGAATAGTTCCTTGAAGATACCTAAAGACTCTTTTGACTGCCTCTAAATGCGTCTTTGTAGGTTTGGATTGATAACGAGCACACATGCAAACCGCAAATAAGAGATCAGGTCTGCTAGCTGTGAGGTACATCAATGATCCGATCATGCTTCGATATTTGGTTTGGTCGACAAGTGCTCCTTTGACATCTTCATCCAATTTGTTCTTTCCACCATTGGAGTGTCAACAGATTCACATGATTCAAATCCAAATTTCTTTAGTATTTCACTTGCATACTTGGATTGATTGATGAAGATACCGTGTGGATTTTGAGAAATCTGAAGTCCCAAGAAGAAAGACTCAATGCGCTACTCTTGATGCTGATCATGCGGGTTTGTCAGGATACTCGTCTAAGATCTATCTCAGGAGGGATGCTCATGATAATCAAGTATTTTTCTAGGAGTGGAAATAATTCATGCTGTGTAAGCTAAGGTCTATTACAAATTAATCTGCAAAAATGTATAAAAGTTATCTATTTCCAAAATCTTCCCATCATCTCGAATTCTTCCTTAATTTAGTTTCTTTTTATTATTT
>LBNU01010151.1:48486-65892 GCA_014162995.1 Artemisia annua
CAGAACTGAGTCATTTGACGGGAAAATGGCTCTCAACATGGGTGTTTGCAAAGTTTCTGGTTTGTCTGAAAAATACACCGTGTTAGTGCTGATGGAAATTTTTAGTAAACATATATCTTTGAAAATTCATAACTAATTCGTTATAAGTCCGTTTCTCGAGTTCTTTATATCCCCGAAAAGGTAAAAAGGTATACTAACATATTTTCAACAGTTTGGTATGTTTTGACAAGGTCTAAAGCTCGTTTTTGTCAATGAAATTCGTACATCAGCAACGTATTTTTCAGAAAATATATATAGTTAGTATATCTTGTTTTTGGCATAACTTTTTCATCGTAAGTCCGTTTTTAGTGGTTCAAGTGGCCATGTTTTCGTCTTTGAATGTATTTTCTGAATCTTTTAGCCAAAATTACCCAGAAACCCCTGGTCTTTCCACGTTTTGCAAAAATGGACAGCAACTTTCTAATAGTGTCAAAAATGTGATTTTTCTAGTTAACTACTTATCCAAATCCATCCAATCAACCACCAAACCACTCTTAATCTACCATACACCTTCTTAGGGTGTCATGTGTTCCCTAACAATGTTTTTCAATCATTTCTCCATAGGTTCACTAGTAATTCATTTTATAGATAAAAATGATATAAAATATAAATATAGTGGTATAGATTTTTACATGCTTGTACATATACAATAAAAATACATGAACCTTGATGAAATTTAGTGAAATTTATGAAAAGAATTTGATAAACTTACTTGAAGTGGTGGTGATTAGTTGTTTTAGAAAAACCTAACAAATCTATAGGTTTCTATTTCAAAACCTTGTAATAGATTATCACTAGTTCTTGTAAAAATGATTGTTCTTGAAAATTTGGATCTCCTCTTGGTTGTTGGTGTTGAACGAGCCACCCAAAGAGAAAAAGAAAGAAATTTTGATCTAATATTTGTAAACACCTTCATGTATGTGTAGTTTTAGGTGGAACAAGGATTATATATGTGTGTTAAGGAGTGCACAAGTGTCCCTTGGACACTTAAGAACCGGACACCTCAAAGAGGTGGTTGTGTTGTCATAGTTTTTGTGCAATATTGTTTTTACGGGGTATCGTTTAGTGTATAGTTTGAGCGGTTTAGCGTTTTCGGGTACCGGGTTAATTAAAAATAATTTTTAATGTAACCATTGTATCGAAATGAACTTGTAAAAATTATAAAAATATAATTTTGTAAATATTGGGTGTTTTGATAGGTAGTGCTTGGTTGGTACAAATATTGTTATAAGTTAATATAATTGAATGTTTAAAAATATAAAACCTTAAAATATAAAATAACTAACTTTTACAATTTTAGTGGGAATATTACTAATATATAAAATATTAGTGCCATAGTGGGAATTGTTTGGTGCATTGATTAAAAACTATATTCATGTGTTATTATTTATTTGAAGATAAATAAATATATGTATCTTGAAATTGTATATATTCTACGAGTGGAATAGAATGTAAATGATGTCGTGATGAATTGTAGACTGACCCTAGTCTATGAAATGTATATTGAATGATAATGTGACTTAACCTACCCGGTTTCGTCAAATGAATATCTATAAACCTAGTTTACATGAAATGATGAATTGAAATCTGTGAATAGGAAAATGCCAAGACTTGGGAAAATGACCTGAATTAACGAATTGTGACAAGTTTGACCAAGAGAAGACTGATTCTGCGTTGCTTGAGTTGTGGTTGGGTGATTGACTAAGTCAGCTGTGAATTGTTGAAGTCCATGAGCACTGGAGATTAGAGCAAGAGAGTCATTTGAGGGGTGAAACTTCTCTCTTAGCTGACGATCATACATAGCATGTTTCTCATGTTGTTGGAGATAGGCATAGAGCTCTTCATAGTTGGTGTTTCTTAGTCCTTTGTTAAGCTTACAGCCGTGACAAACCGATCCCATTCTGGAGACATGTTGTTGACAAACTTTGAGTTGAGTTGGATGTTGGGCATTGTCATTCTGATCATTCTCATGTCATTCACAAGCTTGTGAAATCTGACATAGTAATCATTGATGCTTTCACTAGGGTTCATCTTAAAGTGCTCGAATTCATTGTACAATTGAGACTCACGATCTTCCTTTGTAAGTTCTGACCCAGCTAGCAATGTTTTGACATTGTCCCAAACAGCCTTGGCCCCAGTGTTGAAGTTAATCAGCTTGTAGATGTCCTTAGGTAGCCCTTGTACCACAATGTTTGAAGCTTTAATGTCAGCATCATAACGTTTCCTTTCCGTTTCATTCAGATCAATGTAAGTACGAGGTCTATCAATTCCAAAGGTGACTGTACCATCTTCATTAGTGGAGATAACATCTCTAGTAGTGCCCATTTGAAACGGACCTTCATCAATTGATCTCAGAATGTTCTCCCCATTTTCTTTGCCTTGACAATACAAGCGGATTCTTTGTGACCAAGACTCATAGTCAGTTCTGTCTAGCATGGGAGGTCGAGTGTCAGACCCAGCAGCATGAATATCATCAATAGATGTTACAGTAGTCATGATGAAAAAGGTTTTTAGATGGGATTTTACAGCACACGTGACTTAAACCGAGAAATAGATTCTTTCCCGGGATTTTACTAAAGTCAACTAGGAAACCGCTAAAGTGCACAAAGCGCTAGACAAAGTAACCGCTGATACTTAACCGCTGACAAACAAACCGCTGATATAATAACCGCTGTAATTTAACCGCTGGAACAGTAGCCTCTGAAACTTATCCGCTGAAACTTAACCACTGGAATAGTAACAGCTGGACAAAGTAACCGCTAGTAAAGTAACCACTACTGACTTAACCATTGAGTAGTTAACCGCTGGGAGTAAACCGCTAACACAGTACAAAGTACAGCGTAATGCTCGCTCCACTACTTGTACTTAACCGCTATTACTAACCGCTAAACACCCAAACTAACCGCTATGAAGTAAAGCGCTGGAAGTTAACCGCTGAAACAGTACAAAGTACAGCGTAATGTTCGCTCCACTACTTGTACTTAACCGCTACCACTAACCGCTAAGTACCCAAACTAACCGCTGCGAAGAACACCTTAACGTAGAGCAAACCGCTGGTAAGAAAAGTTCCAAAACCCATCCGTATACTTCACAAACGTTAGATATAGTCCAACCAACTGATAAACTAGATGAATCTAACCTTTCTAATCCTAGAAGTACAAGAAAGATCACAAGAAACACCACGAACAAGCACCAAAATGAGTAAAAACCACCCTAAACTAGTAGAAACCAAAACAAACCATACACCACAAGTTCTATGATCCCTAGGATGTAACCTTGGCTCTTGATACCAATTGTAGAACACTAGATAATATCACAAACACAAATAACCTTGTGGTTTGGTTTGTTCCAAGCAAGAGAAAAAGAAAGAAATTCTAGAGAGAGAAAGTTAAAGAGAGAAAGAGGTGAAGCCTTAGAGAGAAAACCAAAAAAAAAAGAAAATAGGATTATGAGAAGGCTTACCCTCTCCAAGGATGGAGAGGGGTTTATATACATGGGTTTTTGCCACTTGGGCGTGCCACTTGGGATGCAGATCAGGTATACAGTGGGTAAAGACCCGTCCTTCTTCCGCGAACTAATCTACATCTAAACTACATTTAACTAACTAATGTAACTACTACGAGCTAAACAATGCTTAATCATGTCTGGGGTGACCGAATTTTCTAATACCAAAATCGTATTCCTAACATGTGGTCTCACACACACTCGGAAATTTGCCTTGTCATTAATCTTTGGCCTATGTCTCACGCATACCAAAGAATTAATTCCATGTGTTCCTTATAGTTAGATGGCATGTAACTTAAATTATATAGGGTATTAAAATTTGATGTGACAATCAAAACATGTATAAAGATGCATGCACTCATCTTTATGACATAAGTTTCCAAAACAATTTTTAATTACCAATAAGCAAGATAAAATTAAAATCTTTTGTTTGAGGTATTGGGTTCACCAATTAAAGAAGAACCATCAATTATCATCCAGCGAAGTGGAATTGAGGTAAATCACCCTTAAGATGATATTGTACATCCAATGGTGATGTAAGTAAGACGTCTTTAACTAACTCATAAGTGCATGGAAACCAAAGGTAGACTCTAGGCTCTTTCCAAACCTTGTTTCCATCACTATGAATTAGCTAAAAAAGACATACTTGCACAACCATATGTACAAAAACGTCAATCAAACATCAAGTTTATAACTTTCATCTTAAAACATATTAAAAACTATTACAATACAAATCTCGTCGCGAGGATGCATTTAACGCATTACGGCATGTAAGGCCAACCCCTAAGTATGACACATAAGATTTCGTATTGTAAAGTTCTTAATAAAATTATGTTTCACCATTATTAGTCAAATTAATTTTCTTTTCAAAAAATTACCCTTGTTATTGCTTACAACTTTGATAAACACATAACACATAGTCAAGTAATTTAAAAAGAAAACAAATAAACAACTAATAAATAATTAAAAGATGAAACAATTAGCCACATACAGACTTAATTAGAGAAACCCTAATTAAATCAATTCTAGGTTTATAACGTGTATAATTAACTAAAGCTTTCACTTTGCACAAGTGAGTCACATCCATCAAATAATCGATTGCGTAAGCTAGAGTTGATTAATACACCACATAACAAGTAAATTGATTTTAATTATACTTGGGGTCTTCCCCAATATTAGATCTATCTAAGAATTAACATGTGAATCATGTACTAACAATTAAAACAATCAAATAATCCATGACTAACATGCATGTTTCGTCATGGATTCATGCATAACAATTACCACATAATTCACATAAAACACGTTGCAAACCTAGGGTTTCTAATCCAATTAATTAAAAAAAAACCACAAACCCTAATTAGGGTTCATGGAAAATCGTACCCCCCTAATTAAGGGTTAGGGTTTCGAAAATATTTTTAAACCCTAGATCTATAACTACAACATGTATATCTATAACAATCAAAGATAAATTTTTTATTGTTTTAGTAATCAATTACATGTTATACATGGCTCGTGATGCCACTGTTAGAATTTATGTACCATGACAATCATATAAATAAACATAATCAAGTAGACACATTTGCGGAAGCGTAGGATCAAGTATAACATATAAAGATTAACTAAAACATAAAGAAAATGTACCGTATGCAATTCTTGATTCTTGAACAATTGGATGAACCCTAATTAGGGTTTATATTAGATCAATGAATAACCCCTTACCATTTTGTTATTAGAACTCTTGATAATTACTATAATGAGTAATTACCTCGTTCTTGTACACACAAACTACTAATGGGTGTTTGGTCGATCGGTTGGAACAAGAGAGAAGGAAAAAGAAAGCCAAGTTAGGGTTATGTGTACAAGAGTGTGAAAACAATGACCCTTGGTTTTGTATTTATACTAATTGTAAATCTTGGAGGACAAGTTAGGGCAAGGGGATCCCTCCCCTTTGTGTGTGACCGGCCAAGGACCCCAAGAGGGTGTTTCCGGAACCTTCTTGTCTTCTATTTACAATCTAGTCCCTTTTCTTTGCTCTTAACAATAGTTAGTACTTAAGGTCAATAACTAACGACTGTTAAGTCCTTATAGTGTTTAAATAATTATATATATACATAACATTTAATATATATAATTATTATACTTTAATTCTCGTTTGTAATGTGTGCAATCCCGAGGTCTCGGGTTCGATACTAGACATGCACATATTAATATTTATCCAAAATCTAACAGAAAGTACATATCTTGAAGAGGAGTGCTAGACTCACTTAAATTTTACAAAATTTCTCCCACACAATGAGGTGGCATGCATCTTAGCCACTCATGTGAGAGCATTAATTCATCAAGTGAGAGCATTGGGTGGCTAAGATGCATTCCACCTCATTATGTGAGAGAAATTTTATAAAATGTGAGTGAGTCTAGCACTCCTCTATCTTGAAACTATAAAGCAAAGCATGTACAGGTGGTAAATCGAGTTGCTTAGTTCACAATTCCACTAATGAATACTTTCTTAAAGGGGGTAATTCTGAAACNTTTCATTAAATTCAAAGTAGCAACTGTTCATCATAAGTATCAAGGTGTACCTAGCTTGAGAATTACAATGACAAAATACGCGGAACTATAGCAACCACACTCTCGATAAACTGCTCACTAATGTTAGTAAACAATTCCCAACTCGAACCAAGGCTTGAGACTCGAACACAACACTACTTAAGGTCAATAACTAACGACTGTTAAGTCCTTATAGTGTTTAAATAATTATATATATACATAACATTTAATATATATAATTATTATACTTTAATTCTCGTTTGTAATGTGTGCAATCCCGAGGTCTCGGGTTCGATACTAGACATGCACATATTAATATTTATCCAAAATCTAACAGAAAGTACATATCTTGAAGAGGAGTGCTAGACTCACTTAAATTTTACAAAATTTCTCCCACACAATGAGGTGGCATGCATCTTAGCCACTCATGTGAGAGCATTAATTCATCAAGTGAGAGCATTGGGTGGCTAAGATGCATTCCACCTCATTATGTGAGAGAAATTTTATAAAATGTGAGTGAGTCTAGCACTCCTCTATCTTGAAACTATAAAGCAAAGCATGTACAGGTGGTAAATCGAGTTGCTTAGTTCACAATTCCACTAATGAATACTTTCTTAAAGGGGGTAATTCTGAAACTGGACCACGCGACTTGTACTTGTACCCACTTTTAGATTTTTTTTTCATTTCTTATATTGGATCAAGGCAACTTCTAAATTGAGCGACTCAACATGAAAGTGACACGTGTCCACATATTTTATATTAAAGTACACAAAGTGAATAGTACTTGTAAGGTATGTGTCGGGTATAATGTATAGGGCAACCTGTACTTTATTGAGCGACTCGTATTGGACAAATTTTTTATTTTTTATTTGTTTAACTACAAGCTTCTTGGGGAAGGAACACTTTACTACAATTAATATACCATATTTAATGAACTAACCACTCACCTAATTAAGTTTACTCATGTTATAAATAACATACTCTCATCTTCCTCCAACACATACTCATCTTCCAAACATCATTTACATCCTCTATTCTCATCTTCCTCCATCTAAAAAACAGTCTGCACCTCACCAATATTCTCAGCTTCCACCATGACGACCAACGGATCTCACTACAAGTCAACCTGTCAACCAGCAATCCTCACAACCACTGGATGTTTCAACAACCCAAGATGTTTATCAAAGTTATGAGGTATTATTTTAAGCTATATAATAGATCTGTAATAGTAATTAAGGCTTGAAGGTTTTTTTTCATATATTTTTACATCTTGTTTGTAGATCTGCGTTTTAATGTAACTTTTTTCCTGAAACACTGTTACAGACATCTGTAAGCCTCGACTGCCGTCGCTGCGGGAAGTCTTTGCTGCCCCTACTGTATGTATGACTGGAAGGTTGATAAAGTTATGTATGAGCTCGGCTATGGCTGTGGTGACAGAGGCGGAGACAACCTTTTTCAGGTCATGTTACATCTTTGTTAGTAGATTAACATCTTTCATATACGCTTGTTTCCTCATAATGGTTTACTGACTAAAATGTTTTGACATTTTTTTTAAATAACTACCCAAAAATTAAATAACACTTATATGGAGATATGTCTTAATTAAGTACCAACAAAATTACATAACAGATATATGGACATTTGTTTTAATTAAGTACCAAAAAAGTGCATAAGACTAATATGGACATTTGTTATAATTAACCACCAAAGAATTGCATAATACTTGCACAGGGTTTGACATATCATGTACGAACATTTAATGTGAAGGCAAAACTACAATTACGTACCTGGTTTTATATGTAATTTGTCCACATTCATGTGATATTATTTGCCATTTAGTNAAATTAAATAACACTTATATGGAGATATGTCTTAATTAAGTACCAACAAAATTACATAACAGATATATGGACATTTGTTTTAATTAAGTACCAAAAAAGTGCATAAGACTAATATGGACATTTGTTATAATTAACCACCAAAGAATTGCATAATACTTGCACAGGGTTTGACATATCATGTACGAACATTTAATGTGAAGGCAAAACTACAATTACGTACCTGGTTTTATATGTAATTTGTCCACATTCATGTGATATTATTTGCCATTTAGTAATGGTGAATATTTATGTTTATGCAGCATCTCTTCTTGACAGTTGGTTTAAAAATGGATGGGTGGAAGTGAAAAGTTAGTGTCTACTCTATTCCATATGGCTCGACAAACTGCACGGTTTCTTGTTATCCTTATGATATACACTCGTTGGTTGGCGAACATGATGAAAGCACCGTAAGTGAACCTTCTCGTATGAAATGCATTAAATATTTTCTGAAATTAGCTTAATACAGTTTAAAAAACATCATGGCCAAAAAAATAGATTTTATATAGTTATTGGTATGAGAATTAAGTTTTTAACACAATTAGCGAATAAATAGGTTTTATATATGTTTAGGCGCTATCTAAGAAAGTTAAAGTTTCAGGTTGATATACTTGTCGATTGTATAAAAGTGTTTCAACGAGAAGTTCAAACTAACAAGGTATGTAATAGGAGCTGGCATGACTTGTTAGATTGAACTTGTCTCGCTAACCTCAATGATAAAGATATGTCTTTCCAGCATTTTTGATGGTGTCCGAGAGTTTATTTGTGATAAAGATGAAGGACGCAAATGGTTCTAGGGTCAGTATCCAAATCAACTTTCTGAAACCATCATAAACGCGGGATAGATGTATCCTTATCATTGAGGTGTGTTGATTGTGATAATGATATAGTGTTTCTTGTTCATGGCAAGGCACACTCCTTCATTATCCCATTCAACACGAGAGTCTTAATACTCACTCACTTTTATATAATCGATAATTCTATCATACTTTAGGTGATGTTAATTTGTCAAAGTGATATAGTTGTGGATTGTAGAAAAGTGTTTCAAAGAGAAGTTGAAAGTAACAAGTTATGTTTTAGGTGCCCACATTTCTTTGTGGATGCTTGGTTTCAGTTTATAAATGAGTTTGGAATTTCAACATACCTTTCCCTTCTCAGTTCTCATACAGTTCCTTTTGTTTTTTCAACAATCTAGCAATGAGCCTAGTGCAGGCCTTTGCTCAAAGGGAGTTGAAACGACAAAAGGATCTGTAGAGGGAATTGAGAAGGGTTAAGTATGTTGGTTTATTTCATTCCATTCTTTTTTATGATCTAAAACCAACCATCCACCAAGAAATGTGGCCATACACATGTTAGGACCTAAGTTTATCAACATTTTATCAAGTCTCGGTTATTTCAACATTTGTAATAGGTTGCTAGAATTACTTAAGTTATTTATGTTTTAAGTGTAAGTCCATTAAGTGTCCAATAGGCCTCAAGCCCACACAAAATAGAAAGATAGGGAGGAAGGGAATGTTGCCCTATTCCTCACCTATAAATAGGACCTTATGTATCTTCTTACACTTGTTGGTTATTTCAATATCATAAGGAAACTCTTGCACTTTTATTCTTCATATTTGATCTAATCAACCAAACTCTATTTCTCATCTTATTTCTATCAAATCTATACTTGTGTTTACAATATGGTGAACTAACAAGTGGTATCAATCGCTAGAAGAAAGTGTAATCTTTGTTTTTGTAGCCAACGAACCAAAACCACGTTTTTACTCATTATTTTTTGATAAAACTTGTTACTTTCTTGTTTGTTTCGTGTTTTTATCACATCTTTTTCATCAAAACTTGTGCTACAAACTCAAACAACCAACAAAGTTTCAAAATTTCTCAAAAAATATAGATTTGTACTTTTGTACAATTTTTCAAAAATTTTCAAATTTTTGAAAAGTTGTTAAAGTTTGCAACTTTCTTTAAGATTTCATCATTTTAAGGTTAGTTGTACAAGAATCTTTGATTAAAAACGTGTTTTTGGATTGCTTTTTACAAAAACAAAAATCTGCCAAGTTTTGCAAATTTTCGAGATCTTTTGGCCCTAAACTTTCGAGATCTTTGTACATTGCTCCTAAGGTGTTTTCGTTGCTTACTCAGTGCTTTTCTCTCTTGTATAAGAAAGAAAACACTTCGATTCGTTGGATATTGCCGAGCTTGTATAATCTCGATAATTGTTGCATTTTTTTTGAAAACTTGTAAAAGTTTCGAGATCTTTCCCAACTTTTCGAAATCTTTTGATTTTCGAGAACTTTGGACATTTTTCGAAATCCTTTCACAATATTTCGAGATCTTTGCTAAAATCACAAATCTCAAAGATTTCGAAAATTCTTACAATATTTCTCGATAAAATTGGTTTTTTTTCGAGAACTTTTAATTTTTTTCGAGAAACTTGGTTATTTTTCGAGAACTTTGGACATTGACCGTTTTTCGAGATATTCAACATTCTAAGCTTTGAGTACATACTTAAGATAGTTTTCAAGAATTGGCATAACACTTATACCTTCTACAAGGTCCATTTTCACACAAGTCATTCATCATGTCTCAACTACCGTACTCAAACTCTCCTTATACTCCACGTCACAGTACTGACCCACATCATGTCATACTCTATGGTAATGAATCTAATCCTCCTATGTTGATCAACGGAAACTACACTACTTGGAAACGACGATTCTTACAATGGGTTGCTGATCGTCCACACGCTGATCTCATACTGAAATCAATTCTTCAAGGACCATATCAAATGAAATTCATTGCTAACTCAACAGGCTTCATTGAACTACAAACCAAAGATACTTTGACTGGCCATGACCTAAACCAACATGTTGCTGATTACCAAGCAAGTTGGTACATCACTCTAGGTCGTCCAAATTCCATCTACTCTACCTTGGATTTTGAAGCTAGTGCTCATGAAATGTGGAAACATCTTGAAGTCATGCATCAGTCACACCATGACCTACGAATGCATCAGCTACTACAGTCTTGTCTCCAAAGGAAATTCATGAAAAGCATCCTCCCTGCTCCACAAATCACTCTTCATAGCTATCTGGAATCGCGTCTGACAAATTTGCTCAAGCTGGAAGAAGATACTACTCATGTGGATACAACATCTGGAAGATCTCATGGAAGTGCATACTATCTGCAAGCATATCTATCGGCTATTCAGCATGAAGCAGACAGCTCTACAACTAAATTTGGTCAATCTTCATCTTCTGCTTTTAACGTGCATGACTCCGATGGGACTACTGATATGATTCTCATGGCAGATACAACTGAACTCCAGGTAAGTGATTCCGGTCCAATCTATGACACTGATGCTCAGTATCAAGCAAATGATTCTTATCAATGCCTGATACATGACAGTGGTTCTCCGTCTAATTCTGCCTCAGACACTGCACAAGTTATTCAGTCTGATTCTATGTTATCTACTCATATAACTGATCAAATGTCCACAGTGGTTTTATTTGATGATAATCCAATAAACCCAGTTGTTACATTTAATGAAACAATTATACAAACTGAACATGATAACAATGATCAACTTGAACAACATGAGCTTTTGTCTAATTCAGACGCCGAATGGAGAATGTTACTTATGACCAGCCATAATCAAAATATCCAGTGTCAAGCACTGAATGCAAGGTTGAGAGACAAAAACGTTGAATTAACAAGAGCACTTGAGCATTGTAAATCACAACTCAATTTTTTCAAAGCAAAAGCACATCAGGAAACATGTTTAGAAACTATACTTCAGAAAAACAATGATTTACAAAAGAAGCTAAGCATGTTAAATGACTCTACTTTATTTCAGTACTATAAATCATTCACAACTGAAATACAATCAATGGAACATGCTGTTGAAAAGAATTTTGAACTCACTGTTGCCAACTTTCTTTCCCCTGTTGCGAAAGAAACAAGGGAAATGTTACAAACTCAATTTACTCCAAGTCTTCAACGCTTGCATTCATATGCTAAGAAATGGGAACTGGAACTTAACAGGGAAGTCAAAACAATCATAAATGCTTTCCAAGCAACTGAACAAGTGATTTTAAAGCAAAAACGTCGAAATCAATTTTTACAAAAAAAAGCTGATCGACTCTTGGAACATGTTCTTAGTGCTGATATTATTTCTGTGGTTATGAATTCTCTTTATGAATCTGGTACTTCTATGCTTGTTGATGATCACTGTGATGATATTGAGTTGTTATCTAAACAAATTGAGACATTAAAAGATGAAAACGTCAATCTTCGAAAACAAAATGATGATGTGCAAAACAAACTTTCAACTGAGATTTTCCAGCTCAACAAAAAGCTTGAATGGTGTCAAAACCAAAGTCTGGATTTTGAATTAGAATTGCAAAGTCTTAAAACTTCCACATCTTTTCAAAAAGAAAATAAGGATTTAAAAAGTCAAATTTCAAAATATGAAAAGGAAATTGCAGAATTGCAATAAGTTACAGACTACTGGCAAAAGAGTCGAGATAATTATCTCTATTCAAACAGAAAGCTAGACAGTGAAATTCAAGATAAAATGCACATTATCATTGAGTTGAAAGAGAAAATACGTGAACTTGAAAAAGGAAAATATGTCAACACTAAAGTAGTTGCACCAGGAATGTACTCATTAGACACAACAAATGTAGCAAAACACTCTAAGAAGTCTAATTTGGATCCTTCCACTTCTACAGGAATAGTTGCCACTCATAGCGTTAGCAGATCCAAACGTAAACGAATGAAAAGGAAGAATAGGATTTTGCAACGTAGAAGAGAGACACTAGAAGCCTCTGAAGTAGAAGAACACCCTAGGACTTTAATTAAGACTCATCCTGCACTAGATTTAGATTCTGATTTGGCAAATTGTAATCCTAATCTTTGTGTAACGAATGATGAACCTTTATATGATTTGAAAGTTAATGCTTCATGAGTGTTTTGTCGTAATAGTATGTTATATGGTGATCATTCTAAATGTGTTGCACATTCTCTTTTATCTCGTTTTAAGAAACGTACATCAGGCAGAAAATCTAGGCCCACTAATGCTTCAAAATTTGTGCTAGGACTTATGCCTTGTGTAGCTTCTAAGAATGATGTAGTCAACCCAGTAGTTGCGAAAAAGACCTCTATGAACATGCCATCACTTACTGAATTTGATATAAAGAAGGAAAAATCTAGTTGGAATTGGCAACGTTGGTTACAAAGGACACATAACTTTAAATGGATTCCTAAAATTGTTAAAATGTGTGCTTCTAACCCAACGGAACCCACAACTTCATTGGGTTCCACCCTTACCATTGTACCATCGTCGTCTCTTTCATGTGATGCAGGTGGTGCAAATTATTCTTTGGATTGTTGATAGCGGATGCTCCCGACATATGATAGGCAATCTCAAACTGTTAAGAAACTTTGTCTCAAAGTTTATTGGAACTGTCAGATTCGGGAATGATCATTTCGCTGCAATTATGGGGTATGGGGACTATATCAGTGGGAACATCGAAATTAGTCGTGTATATTATGTCGAAGGCCTTGGTCACAATATATTTTCAGTTGGTCAATTTTGTGATGGTGATCTGGAAGTTGCATTTAGGGAGAAACCATGCTTTGTTCGTGATTTACAAGGAAATGATCTAATGTCAGGCACACGTAGAAATAGTCTTTATACAATTTCAATGTTAGACATGACCACTTCCTCTCCAATATGTCTACTTTCAAAGGCAGAATCGACAAAATCCTGGTTATGGCACCAACGCATGTCTCATCTCAACTTCAGAACTATGACTGATCTTGCTCGCCATAAACTAGTTGACGGTCTTCCAAGATTCAGATATACAAAAGATCATTTATGTCCCGCTTGTAAACAAGGAAAGAGCAAACGTGCACATCTAAGTTCAAAATCAGAACCAAGTACCGATCATGTTCTTCAACTTCTTCATATGGATTTATGTGGCCTAATGCGAGTACAAACGATTAATGGGAAACGATATATTCTTGTGATTGTCGATGACTTCTTCAAATGGACTTGGGTCTACTTTCTTCGAAGCAAAGATCAAGCTCCATCAATGATTATCACCTTTCTCACAAAAATTCAGGTTCAACTTCGCAACACTGTCAGAATTGTAAGAACAGATAATGGAACTGAATTTAAGAATCAAACTCTTCGTGAATACTTTGAGAAAGTGGGAATTGAACATCAAACCTCGATTGCACGAACTCCCGAACAGAATGGAGTGGTCGAAAGACGCAACAAAACATTAGTAGAAGCCGCACGAATGATGCTTATGATCAATTACCAGACTATCTTTGGGCTGAAGCCGTCTCAACCGCATGTTACACCCAAAATCATTGTATGATCAATAAACATCATAAAGTCACACCGTATGAAATTGTTCATAAATGAAAGCCTAACATACAACACTTTCATGTATTTGGTTCTCTTTGTTATCCAAATAATGATCGTGATGATCTTGGAAAGCTTAAAGCAAAGGCTGACGTTGGTATCTTCATTGGNCGAATGATGCTTATGATCAATTACCAGACTATCTTTGGGCTGAAGCCGTCTCAACCGCATGTTACACCCAAAATCATTGTATGATCAATAAACATCATAAAGTCACACCGTATGAAATTGTTCATAAATGAAAGCCTAACATACAACACTTTCATGTATTTGGTTCTCTTTGTTATCCAAATAATGATCGTGATGATCTTGGAAAGCTTAAAGCAAAGGCTGACGTTGGTATCTTCATTGGATATTGTGAAAACTCCAAAGGTTTTCGAATCTACAACCGTCGTACTAGAGAGATTCAGGAGGCTATTCATGCAAATTTCGATGAGCTCACAGAAATGGCTTCTGAGCAAAACAGCTTAGGACCCGCAACCAACCGTCTAAACTTTCCAGATTCTTCATATGAACCGTTGTCACTAACTCGTCGAGAATTGGAAACATTGTTCTCTCCTTTGTTTGATGACTCATTTGAGACATGTGCACCAGATGTATCCACTAGTTCCGCTGCTCAACCTGATAATCTTCAAGTACCTGATACAACGGTTACAACAACAACAACTGTAACACCTGATGCACCCCCAACTGAATCACCCACAATAGAAGAACAAACCGCTTCCAACACCGACAACCCAACTGAAGATCTGAATCAACAACAAGTACCCGAACCTGCAAATTATGATCCAAATGCGTTCTTTAATCCTTTTGCACCGACTCCGAACCTTTCAGATATTGCTGAGTCGTCTACACGCAACTTGGAACCAACTAATATGCAACAGTTTCATAACCCTCACCCTTCAACACATCATTGGACTCGTGACCATCCAATTGTCAACATTATTGGTCATCCAACAGCTCGAGTTATGACAAGACAGAAACTTCACTCCGATGCCGAACATTGCATTTATGCTCTAACCGTTTGTCATGAAGAACCTAAAAATATCAAAAAAGCTCTCACTTACGACAACTGGATTGAGTCTATGCAAGAGGAATACAACCAATTCAAACGTCTTGAAGTTTGGGAATTAGTTGAACGACCGGATGGAGTTTATGTCATTGGGCTAAAATGGATTTGGAAAAACAAATTGGATGCAGAAGGCAATGTTATTCGTAACAAATCACGCTTGGTAGCTAAAGGATATACTCAAGAGGAAGGAATCGACTTTGAGGAATCTTTCGCACCAGTGGCCAGACTCGAAGCTGTTCGAATATTTTTAACATACGCTGCTCACAAGAACATGGTAGTTTACCAAATGGATGTAAAACAGCATTTCTTAATGGTGAACTGCGTGAGGAGGTATATGTCAGTCAGCCAGAGGGATTTGTAGACCCAGAGCACCCAAATCATGTCTACAGACTTAAGAAGGCTCTTTATGATCTCAAACAAGCCCCCAGGGCGTGGTATGATAAACTTACTACTTTCTTGCTTGCTAACTCTTTTACTAAAGGATTGTTAGATCCAACTTTGTTTATTCAAAAACACGGGGAAGATGTTTTAATTGTGCAAATATATGTCGATGACATTATTTTTGGATCAACAAACAAAAAGTACTCAAATGATTTTGCCAAATTAATGAAACAAGATTTTGAAATGTCAATGATGGGTGAACTTACGTTCTTCCTAGGACTACAAGTTCATCAGTCTCCCCGTGGTATTTTCCTAAGTCAGTTCAAATACGCTCTTGAGATAATTAAGAAACATGGAATGACCAATTGTGATACATACAATACCCCTATGGCCAACACAACTAAGTTAGACGCGGATCCAAATGGGAAACCAGTTGACCCCACAAAATATCGTAGTATCATTGGGTCACTGATGTACCTCACCGCTAGTAGACCGGATATTGTATTTGCTGTATTTATGTGCTCTCGCTATCAGTCCAGTCCAGCTGAACGTCACCTCAATGAGGCTAAGAGAATCCTTCGATACGTAAAGGGAACCATTAACTTGGGGATCTGGTATCCGAAGGATTCCGGTTTTGAACTAATAGCTTTTTCAGACGCTGATCATGCAGGATGTATGGATACACGCAAAAGTACTTCTGGTGGTTTGCAGTTTTTTGGAGATAAACTTGTATCTTGGCAATCAAAGAAGCAGGATTGCACATCACTATCGTCAACAGAAGCTGAATATGTTGCCATGTCTGCCTGTTGTGCACAAGTCATCTGGATGCGTACACAGCCGATGGACTACGGTTACTTATTCAACAACAATCCGATGTACTGTGACTCGAAAAGTGCGATAGCAATCTCATGCAACACCGTTCTGCATTCAAAGTCTAAACACATTGATCTTCGTTATCACTTCATCAAGGAGCATGTTGAAAAGGGTACAATTGAGTTATACTTTGTGGGCACTGAATACCAACTGGCAGACTTGTTCACAAAACCACTACCTCCGGGAAGGTTTACTAGGCTAGTTCACCGGATTGGTATGCGGTGTTTGACTCCGGATGATCTAATCACATAAACAATTAACTGAGTCAAACACTAAAACTATCTTTGTAAATATTTATCAAAAACAAAAATACAAAATCAGAAAATCCTCAAAAATTCCAAATTACATTTCTCTAGTTTGTAGTTTTTATCTCGTTTTTCAAATTGATGCGCGTGGGATTGCTTACGCACTTTGTTTTACCTCTCAAGGGATCTCAAGAGGCTTACAATCCTCACCAGGCAGTGTACCTGACCGATGTAGTATAGTGTAGTGGCAAGTACCGGGGGATTGATCGTTCTCTCACAGGGAATAGTGTTCGTTAGGCTAAAGACTACTCTAATTAAGGTCTAAGGGTGGAGGATGATTATTTTTGTATTTTTATGTTTTTTAGAAAGCAGTAAAATCTCGGTTTTGAAGGAGTGGGCAGAATTAGTTGCTAGTCAACTAACCCAAGT
>LBNU01010152.1:1925-17935 GCA_014162995.1 Artemisia annua
ATATATAAGGATATGTGAAGTGAATCAGTTACTCCTTATTATCTTCCTGAAGACTTTTGAGTGACTCAGGAGAAATGCTCTTCATTCCAAGACGTGGGAGAATGAATTGAAACCGTTCTCTAGGAAGTGCCTTTGTGAAGATATCAGTCAGTTGAAATTCCGTCCTTACAAAGTAGAGTTCCACAATTCCTTTTTCCACTTGTTCTCTGATGAAATGATGTTGAATATCAATGTGCTTCGATCTTGAATGCTGGACGTTGTTGCAGCAAAGAGCAATGGCACTTTTGTTGTCACAGTACATCGGAACTTTGTTGTAATTAAAGCCATAGTCGGATAATTGAGATCTCATCCAAAGGATTTGAGCACAGCATGATGACATGGCAATGTATTCAGCCTCTATAGAGGAGATTGATGTACTCATTTGCTTCTTTGATGACCAACTAACCAGCTTATCTCCTAGAAATTGAGCACCGCCCGAAGTACTTCAACAAGTATCTTGACAACCCGCATGATCAGCATCAGAGTAAGCAGTGAGAGCCATTGCAGTGTCTTTAGGATACCAAAGGCCCATGTGTATTGTTCCTTGAAGATATCTGAAGACTCTTTTGACTTCTTCTAAGTGCTTTTTAGTAGGTTTGGATTGATAACGAGCACACATGCAGACAGCAAATAAAAGATCTGGTCTGCTAGCCGTGAGATACATCAATGATCCAATCATGCTTCGGTATTTGGTTTGGTTGATTAGTGCTCCTTCAACATCCTCATCCAGCTTTGTTCTCTCAACCATTGGAGTGTCAACAGATTCACATGATTCAAATCCAAATTTCTTAAGTATTTCAATAGCATACTTGGATTGATTGATGAAGATACCGTGTGGATTTTGAGAAATCTGAAGCCCCAAGAAGAAAGACATTTACCCCATCATGGACATTTGAAATTCAGTACTCATTTCTTGTGCAAACTTATCACATTCCAATGGATCGGCAGATGCGAAGATAATGTCATCCACATAAATTTGAACGTGGAGACGATGCTCTCCCAGCTTTCTAGTGAACAAGGTAGGATCGACTACACCTTTGGTGAATTGGTTAGCTAGAAGGAATTTGGATAGGGTATCATACCATGCTCTGGGTGCTTGTTTAAGACCATATAGTGCCTTCTTCAAGCGATAGACATGATTTGGGCATTCAGGATCAACAAACCCCTCTGGTTGGCTTACATATACTACTTCCTTTAAGTGACCATTGAGAAAGGCAGTTTTCACGTCCATTTGGTAGACGACCATGTTCTGACTGGCTGCATTGGCAAGGAAGATTCTGATGGCTTCAATTCTGGCAACTGGTGCGAACGATGCCTCAAAATCGATGCCTTCTTCTTGTCTGTACCCTTTGGCCACAAGTAGAGCTTTGTTCTTCAGCACTTCACCATATTCATCAAGCTTCACTTTGAAGATCCATTTGAGAGCGATAATCATAGCACAGTCAGGAGGGGGCACTAATTCCCAAACATCTAGTCTGTCAAATTCATGGATTTCATCTTGCATTGCAGTGAACCAGGACATTTTAGTCAAAGCGTCTTTATAATCTTTTGGTTCTACTTTGGACAATATGTTGCTAACGAAACACCATAAAGCATCTGTGGCAAGTTGTCTACGGGTAGATACCGGCCTAGATGGGTTACCAATGATGTTGTCAATTGGGTGATCGTTTATCCATTTCCTGATATGCTCATGAAGTTGATGACTGGGAATTGAAGTAGCTGTGTTAGAATCTTCTGAGGAGGTTGCCAAAGTGGATGGTTCAGGAGCAAATATGTTGACAAAAGGTTCATCAGGTGGTTGAGTAAAAGGATTCACTTCAAATGTGTTATCAGATGCTTCTTCTTGAGGTATTGAAGAATGTTGATCAGTGTGATCGGTATGACTGGATGATGGAGCATTCTGACTAAGAGAGATGGAGATGGAAGGCCCGTTTGTAGGTTGAGGTTCATCATTAGCAGCAGCATCAAGACTGATGACTTGTTGTTCTGGTTCGACTCTCTGTTGAGGCTCAAAATACTCATCATACATTGGATCAAACAGTTTCTTCAAATTCTCACTCGAAGGTGGCACATAAGGAGTATCAGTGGTGGAGGAATGTACAAGTCCCGAACTAATGGGTCCAGGAGTCCAGAGATTAGATGCGGGTCCTGAACTGGAGTATTCAGGAACCGTTTGCTCGGTCAGCTCATCAAACGTGACATGGATGGTTTCCATGATTTGTCGGGTTCTTTTGTTGTAGATTCGATAACCCTTCTTGTTTGGTGCGTAGCCAACGAAAATTCCAATATCAGCTTTTGCCTTGAGCTTTCCCAAATCTTCGCTTTCGTTGGTCGGGTAACATAATGCACCAAAAACTCGAAGAAAGGAGAGGTCGGGTTTTCTTTCATGCACCAGCTCATAAGGGGTTTTGCAGTGAAGAGGATGTATCAGTGATCTATTCTGAGTGTAACAAGCAGTTGCAATTGCCTCTCCCCAGAGAAACATAGGAGCTTTGGAGAAGATCAACATAGTTCGTGCTGCCTCTACAAGTGTACGGTTTCGTCTTTCAACGACTCCATTCTGCTGAGGGGTTCGAGGTATACTCCTTTGATGACTAATTCCCAGATCATCATAAAACTGAGTAAGTTGTTGATTGACAAACTCCGTTCCATTATCCGTGCGGACGAATCTGACTGTTTTATTGAGTCCAACTTGCAGCTGCTTGATTAGTTTGATGATGATTTCAGGTGTTTCATCCTTGGATCTAAGGAATTTGACCTATGTGAAACGAGAGTAGTCATCAACAATCACTAACACATATCACTTTCCAAATATGGTTTGCACTCTCATGGGACCACAAGGGTCCATGTGAAGGGTATGAAGAACTTCCATAATGGTGTTGATGGTTTTGGGTTTGTGAGTATGCTTTTTGCTTTTACCAAGCTGACAAGCGGAACGAAGATGATCTTTTTCATACTTCAGCCTGGGCATGCCTCGAACAAGATCTTTACGAGTAGGTTCATTGATGGTACCGAAGTTCAAATGGTTCAAACGACGATGCCACAACCAAGACTTGGTCTTGGAAGCGTTAGATAGTAGACAGATTGGAGATGATTGCATCATGTCTTCAATGGATATAGTGTAGAGGTTTGTGCCGCGTCTGCCTTTCAGGAGATCCATACCATCCAATCTTCTAACATAACAAATGTGTTTTCTGAAGGCAACTTCTAGATCTGAGTCACAAAATTGACCTACGGATAATAGATTGTGCCCAAGACCTTCTACATAATATACCCGAGAGATAACGCTGTCACCAACCACATAATCTCCATAACCCATTATTGCACCAAAATTATCATTCCCGAATCTAACAGTCCCAATAAACTTTTTCACGAAATTTCTGAGCCACGAGCGATCCCCCGTCATATGTTTTGAGCAGCCTGAGTCCAAATACCACAGGGCGATTTGTACGACCTACATTTGAAATCAGACAAATATGGATAACGGACAAACTTGGATCCCCAACCATAAGTGGGGTCCGATTGGTTAGCACATACAACAGAATAGGTGAAAATGAATGTTGTACGGCAACCTCAAGTATAATATGTATGACAAAGTCAAATGAAAAATATAGTACAATAGCCCTTAAGCTCATGACCCCGAAGCTAGACTGTATGTAATGTCCCTCCAGAGTGTTTTGCCAGACACTCTAATATGAATAAAAATGAAATGCATCCGCTTGACTGTTGGTAACCCCAACACGGATGGAGGCGTCACCCTCAATAGATCTATCCATTCACTCTCGCTTATGTACAATTAACGGTTCATGATAATAGGGGAACTTTCATAGGCAATGTGGTAACTTAAGCATTGTACTTGGATTTGTACACTTAGGTCCGTACAAAAATGGTGCAATATATTCTCCCCCGTGGGATTTGAAAACAATAAAAATGTAAACGGGGGTATGAAAACTCACCTTAAGTGATGGTACAATATGTAGTGAATGAACTGAAGTGATGAGGTGAAACTTCTAGCCGCAACCTAAAATGAATGTATGTAATCTAATTTAGATTATGAAATGAATTCGTGTATGCACTTGCACTTATAATCTATACCACTCGTATTAATTCGAAGTATGTAATATTGTCGAAAATATAATTTATATTATCGTATTAAGTCATAATGAATATTACATGTTCATATAGTGTAATAATGTTGTACGATAGTTATTTGGTGATAAATTGTGAAAATACAAGTTTTCATCGTAAAATATTATACTTAGTAATTTCTGAAATGCGGCTAAAAATGGCCTCGGAAAACTAGTTGTAAATCAGTGAATATTGAGAGTTAGGAAACAAATTGGTATTTCTGGAAAGCTTAGCACCAAGCCTAAATATGTTCAGTAGTGAAGTTTTGCTCAATGTGCCCAGATTTTAAGATAAATGGTCCAAAAGTATGGTGTTTAGGCCAAAACTGCCATTTCTGGGCAGTTTTTGTGAATGTTTGGATGGCTGTAGTTTACTCATTTTAAGTCCAAATGACAAACGGCTTTTTGATTTGAGAACTAGGCCAGGTGCTCTAACTTTTGTTCCTTGGAGTCCCAACTCCGGAACTGAGTCATTTGACGGGAAAATGGCTCTCAACATAGGTGTTTGTGGATTTTCTGGTTTGTCTTAAAAATATACTAAGTGTTAGTGCTGATGGAAATTTTTAGTGAACATATATCTTTGAAAAATCGTAACTCATTCGTTATAAGGCCGTTTCTTGTGTTCTTTATATCCCCGAAAAGGTAAAAAGGTGTACTATCATATTTTCAACAGTTTGGTATGTTTTGACAAGGTCTAAGGCTCGCTTTTGGTCAATAAAATTCGTACATCAGCAACATATTTTTCAGAAAAATATATATAATTAGTATATCTTGTTTTTGGCATATCTTTTTCATCGTAAGTCCGTTTTTATCCGTTCTTTCGACCATGGATTCATCTAAAAGTGTATTTTCTAGTTCTTGGGTCAAAAAGGGATCCAAACCTACTGAGTTTACCCAATTTTTAAAATAGGGACAGTAGCAAATTATATTGTGTTAAAAATGGTTTTTCTTAGTTTATTCTTGTCCAAGTCCATCACCAACAACTTCAACAATCCCATAATCTACCATACACCTTCCTAGGGTGTCATGGGTTCCCTAACATCATTTTTCAACCATTTTTCCATAGGTTCACTTCATTTTATAGATAAAAATGACATAAAACATAAATTTAGTGGTATAGATTTTTACATGCTTGTACATAGACAATAAAAATACATAAACCTTGTAAGAAATTTGATAGAACTTGTGAAAATAAAATAGTAGACTTACTTGGATGGTTAGTAATTTTTAAGAAGAAAAATCCTACTAATCCATAGGTCTATATCTCAAAACCTTGTAATGGATGATATCTATTTCTTATAAATGATGTTGTATTTGAAAAATCTTTGTCTTCCCTTGGTGTTTGGTTTGGAACGAGCACAACAAGAGCAAGAGGAAGGAAGAAATTTTTTCTTGATCAAGAATATACACATGCAAACTATGTGAAGATTTAGGTGTATAGTGGGGTTAAGTTGGTGGATTTTTAGGACTCCAAGTGTCCTTGGGACACTATGTGGCCGGCCACCTCACAAGAGGTGGTGTCTTGGTCACCTTTTTGTACAAAGTTATTTTTACGGGGTACCGTTTAGTGTATAGTTTTGTAATTTTAGCGTTATCGGGTACCGGGTTAATTAAAAATAAATTATAACGGGACAAGACGGGATATAATAAAGTTGTAAAAATTATAAAAATATAATTTTTGTAAACATTGGGTATTTTGATAGTTATTACTTTGTTGGTACAATTTTTGTTATATATATGTACAAGTAATGATTTAATATTTGGTAACTTACCAAAATATATAATATATAGTTTTATAAACCTTAGTGGAAAAATAACTAATATATAAATATATTAATGCCCTAGTGGAATTTGTTTGGTGTATTGGTTAAAAACTATAATCATGTCTTATTATTTATATAAAGATAAATAAATAAGTGTAACTTGAAATTATATATTCTACGAGTGGGATAGAATGCAAATGATGTCGTGATGAAATGTAGACTAACCCTAGTCTATGAAATGTATGATGAATGATAATGTGACTTAACCTACCCGGTTTCGTCAAATGAATATCCGTAAACCTAGTTTACGTGAAATGTTCAATTGAAATATGTGAATAGGAAAATGTTAAGACTTAGGAAAGTGACCTGAAATTGAGAATTTTGACAGTCGCCCACCCAAAAAGGAATTCAGTCCCTTGAATTCAGCGGGTGTTGGTCTTGGAAGTTGACTCGGTGAAAAGATGTGGGTATTTGAGTCGCATTTGGTCTTCCCGTTCCCAAGTAAACTCGGGACCTCTTCGAGAATTCCAGCGAGCCTTCACGATAGGAATTCGACTCTGCTTCAGTTGTTTGACCTCACGGTTCATGATTTCTGCGGGTTCTTCCACAAAATTAAGCTTATGATCTAGCTGAATTTCTTCTAGTGGAATGATAGACGTCTCATCAGAAAGACGTTTCTTGAGATTAGAGACATGAAACGTGTTATGAATATTGCTGAGTTCTGACGGAAGTTCAAGCTTGTAAGCTAACGGACCAATTCTTTCCAGAATCTTAAATGGCCCAATGTATCTCGGGTTCAACTTCCCGCGTTTCCCGAATCGTATCACGCCCTTCCAAGGCGAGACTTTCAACATGACTTTTTCTCCAACCTGGAATTCCAATGGGTTGCGTCGAATATCTGCATAGCTTTTCTGTCGACTTCTAGCCGTTTCGAGTCTTTCTCGAATCTGAATTATCTTTTCAGTTGTGTCACGTACCAACTCCGGACCAGTACATTATGTATCACCAACTTCGGCCCAACAAACTAGTGAACGGCACTTATGACCATAAAGTGCCTCAAATGGTGCGGCTTTTATGCTACAATGGTAGTTGTTGTTATAAGAAAACTCGATCAATGGCAAATGGTTAGCCCAACCATTTCCAAAGTCGATCACACAAGCCCTCAGCATGTCTTCAAGTGTTTGAATCGTCCTTTCACTCTGACCATCGGTCTGAGGATGGTAGGCAGTGCTCATGTCTAACTTAGATCCAAAAGAATCTTGCAATGATCGCCAAAAGTTTAAAGTAAAACGACAATCTCTGTCGGAAATGATGGAAACTGGTGCGCCGTGCCTCGAGACTATTTCCTTGATATAAAGTCTAGTGAGTTGATCCATGGAATAATTCTCTCTAATTGGTATGAAGTGTGCTGATTTGGTGAGACGATCTACAATTACCCAAATAGCATCGTAACCACCTGATGTATTGGGAAGTTTAGTGACAAAGTCCATTGTAATGCATTCCCATTTACATTGTGGAATCTCCGGTTGTTGAAGTAACCCTGACGGTTTCTGGTACTCGGCTTTCACTTTAGCACAAGTAAGACATTTGCTAACGTACTTAGCTATCTTAGCCCTCATATCTGGCCACCAATAAAGTCTCTTGAGATCTTGATACATCTTATCAGATCCTGGATGAATAGAGTACTTCGACTTGTGTGATTCATGCATAATTAATTCTCGTATTCCACCGTAGTGTGGTATCCAACATCGGTCCTTGAAACATAATACTCCGTCCGATCTCTTTACAAAACCATTTGGGTTCTCCAGCATACCATAAATTTTCTCACTTGGTCGGTTTTCTTCCTTGAGTCTTCAATCTGAGCCTCAAGAATTTTTGATGGTAACGGAGAAATGATTGTCATTCCCAATGACCTGACTCTCAGAGGTTTGAGTCGTTCCTTCCGACTGAGTGCATCAGCTACAACATTGGCTTTCCCCGGGTGGTATCGAATCTCGCAGTCGTAATCACTAAGCAATTCTAGCCAACGACGCTGCCTCATATTGAGTTCCTTTTGATCAAGTATATACTGTAAACTCTTGTGGTCTGTGAATACTACGCACTTGGTGCCATAAAGAAAGTGTCTCCAAATCTTGAGTGCAAAAACCACTGCACCCAACTCTAAGTCGTGTGTAGTATAATTCTTCTCATGTGTCTTAAGCTGTCGAGATGCATAAGCTATTACCTTCTCGTTCTGCATCAACACAGCTCCAAGTCCTTTATGTGATGAATCGCAATATACCGCGAAGTTCTCAATACCTTCTGGTAGTGCCAAAATTGGTGCGCTGCAAAGCTTTTGTTTCAATAACTGAAAAGCGGACTCTTGTTTCTCTTCCCATTCGTATTTCTGGTTCTTTTGTGTCAACTTGGTCAGCGGCTTCGCTATTTTAGAAAACCCTTCGATGAACCTTCTGTAATATCCGGCAAGTCCTAAGAATTGGCGAATTTCTGTAGGACTCTTGGGCATAGCCCAACCTTTAACTGCCTCGATCTTTGCTGGATCTACTTGTAATCCTTGGCTATCAATGACATGGCCAAGAAATTGGACTCTTCGTATCCAAAAATCACACTTCGAAAATTTGGCATACAATTGCTCCTTCTTGAGCAGTTCTAAGATCGTTCTGCGGTGTTCTTGGTGTTCTTCTTTGCTTTTCGAGTAAATCAAGATATCGTTGATGAATACAATCACAAACTTATCCAGATATGGTTTACACACCCTGTTCATGAGGTCCATGAACACAGCAGGTGCATTGGTTAATCCGAACGGCATTACTTGAAACTCATAATGACCATAACGAGTTCTAAAGGCTGTTTTCGGGATGTCCTCTTCCCGAACTCCTAACTGATGGTAACCGGACCTTAAATCGATCTTGGAGTAATAACTGGAGCCTTGTAACTGATCGAACAAATCGTCGATTCTAGGAAGTGGGTAACGATTCTTCACCGTTAACTTGTTCAATTCTCGATAGTCGATACACATTCTGAAAGATCCATTTTTCTTCTTTAAAAACAAAACTGGGGCTCCCCAAGGCGAGAAACTCGGTCTAATGAACCCTTTATCCAATAGCTCTTGCAATTGGTTTGACAACTCTTGCATTTCTGAAGGTGCAAGTCGATAAGGTGCTCGCGCAACTGGCGCAGCTCCTGGTACTAAGTCGATCTGAAATTCGACTTGACGTTTAGGTGGAAGTCCTGGCAATTCTTCCGGAAAGACTTCTGGAAAATCCTTAACAATTGGTACATCTTCAAGTCGTTTCTCACCCGACTTCTTTTCCGTAATATGAGCCAAGAATGCATAACAACCTTTCTTTATATATTTCCCAGTTTTGATGTATGTTATGATACTGAGCCTAGTTCCACTTCGTTCCCCACGAACAACCAAAGTTTCACCGTCATAAGGAAGATGAACAACCTTTTCATCACAAATGATTCTTGCACGATGTCGAGACAACCAATCCATACCGATAACAATGTCGAAACTACCAAGTTCTACGGGCATGAGGTTTATATTGAATGGGTGATTTAGGAAATTGAGAGTGCAACCACAGATAACGGTGTTGGTGCTAACTAAAGACCCATTAGCTTGTTCGACGTGATAGGAAATGTCTAGTGTAGTTGGTTCAATGTTGAGTAAAGATGCAAATGCAATAGAAACAAAACTTCTATCGGCTCCTAAATCAAATAAAATGGTTGCATAACGATTATTGACGAGAAACGTACCCGTAACAACATTCGGATCCTCCCTAACATCTCCTACTCCCATAACATAAGCCCTTCCTGTAGCTGTTCCACCTTGGTTTCCCGAACCTTGATTCTTTCCTTTTGGACATTTATTCATGTAATGCCCAACTTCTCCACAGCCAAAACATGTTACTGGAGGTTTCTGATTATCCGCCACACGCGGAGCTTTGCATTCCTTTGTTGGATGACCAATCTTTCCACAGTTAGTACACGGTTTTGGGCAGTTTCCAGGATTATGATGGGTTTGACATTTGTTGCATTTGGGTAAAGTACCATGGTAACCTCTATTCTCAGTTGGACCTACAGCATAGGCCTTTGCGTTATCTTGTTTCTTGGGTGGTGGTTGAGTAGCATTGCCACCCTGGTTGTTGTCCCACTTTCTTTCGTTGTTGTTGTTATTGGAGTTGTTTCGGTTATTGTTGTAATTGTTGTTGTTGTTGTTTCGGTAGTTGTTGGTGTTGTTGTTGTAATTACGGTTTGGGTTGGTGTTGCTGTTGGTAATGTTTGCAGACTTTCCTTTACTTATAATCTGAGCCATAGGCTTTTGAGACATTCTGATTGCCTCGTCCAGTGTTTGTGGGTCAAAAGAAATCACATCCCCACGCATGTTCTCAGGTAAACCACCGATGAAATTTTCCAACAACTTCTCATTATCCGGAACCATAGACGGACATAAAGCAGCTAACTCTTGATACCTCCGGATGTATGTCTCAATGTCATTTCCCACGGTCACGAGCTCATAAAACTCGGTCTCCTTCTTTTTCACTTCCGTACGAGGACAAAATTTCTTATTCAACAGCTTCTTGAATTCGTCCCGCGAAAGTTTGTAAGCATTTTCCATTCCCATAGGTTTTGCATAAGTATTCCACCATGACATAGCTTGGTCAAGAAGTGTGCTAGCAGCAAATTTTACCTTGGACTCCTCGGGACAATTGCATAGACTAAATACCGATTCGGTATGCTCAAACCAACGGATCATAGCAATAGCTCCTTCAGTACCTTTGAATTTTATAGGATTACCACTTTTGAAATCCTTGTACGTACACTTACGTCTAACAGTTGCATTGCTAGCTTGTTCAGATGTATCTACTTGAGGAGTGGCTTCAGCAGCCCTTGCAGCAACATTAGCTCTTTCAACNCTAGTATCTTACTTCATCAACCAATCCCATACTAATACCAACCAATCCCACACTAATGACAACTGATGACCCAATTGAGCTACCTGCTCATGATTCTGCCCCTGACGTGTCTCTAGTCCCTGGTAAGACAAATCAATACTAACTCGTCCTAAGACTAATCCCTCAACCTCATCCTCCATCGCCTCAAGTCTACTATCAACGGTCACATCCATCTGGTGTTTCAACTTGTTGATCTGTCCGTGTAAGTCAGCTAACTGGGAACCTAAGGTAACGGTAGTAGGCTCTCTCTCTGTAGCAGCACGAGAACTCTCTCCTACATGATACTGAGTAGGTGGTGGAATATCAGAAGCCTCAGTAGTAGGTAATGGTGAAGTGGTAAGCCTTGCACGCTTCTCAAGCGGCGAGGGCAGAGTAGGTGTATGGGCAATAGCAGAGGTAACAGATGGTGATGGTGATGTAGGAGTAACGGGTATCATAGGAGTGGGAGTAACAATGTGAACACTCTTTCGAGCATTCCTGAATGTCCTACGACGACGGACAGGGAGAGTCTGTTCTAAATGAACAGGAGCAGCATGAGGTAATGATGATGTGGGTGCACGCAAAACAGAGGATGGTGCAAATGGAGATATCTGTGGAGTAGGGGCAACCTCGTCCTCATAAAAGGCCTCGGTATCCTCTACAGCTGTCACTAATGGTGACTGAGGTGCTGGAATGGTGGGTGATGCAACAGGTGCTGAATGAACTGGTGATGGGACAGCAGTGGATGACATAGCATCCGGCATCTCCGTGTCTGATGAAAGTATGATGGGATGTGAATCTGTAGACATATCTCTGTGACAATCAATGTAAAATGAAATGAATAACTCGTGTAATGAAATCTCATAAAAATGAATATGCACTTATGATGTAATGATGAGATGCTACTATGGGGTAGTTATAGTCTAGGGTATAAGGACAACCTAGTTCGCTATAACCTTTGCTCTGGTACCAATCTGTCACACCCTGAATTTACCTGTTATATGGCAGCGGAATTGAATACCTGGGTGTAACGATCATGGCATCTCATACAAGGTTATATTGAATGACCTAAAGTGTCGTTTAGTAAAATACAACGTTTGATCATTATTTAAAACAAACAGAGTTTACAAACATAGGTCCTATAAGGTTTTACAAATTTATTGAAAACAAGTACGACAAGATCAAACGATACATAAGTGCAATGAAGTAAAAGAGTCAGACGCGTCGACTCCTCGACTCCATGAAGGTCCAAATGCATGTCACATGAGTACCTTAGTTACCTGAAAATACATTGCTAAAACGGTCAACAATAATGTTGGTGAGAAATCATAGGTTTATGAAAATGAATGTTATACGGCAACCTCAAGTATAATATGTATGACAAAGTCAAATGAAAAATATAGTACAATAGCCCATAAGCTCATGACCCCGAAGCTAGACTGTATGTAATGCCCCTCCAGAGTGTTTTGCCAGACACTCTAATATGAATAAAAATGAAATGCATCCGCTTGACTGTTGGTAACCCCAACACGGATGGAGGCATCACCCTCAATAGATCTATCCACTCACTCTCGCTTATGTACAATTAACGGTTCATGATAATAGGGGAACTTTCATAGGCAATGTGGTAACTTAAGCATTGTACTTGGATTTGTATACTTAGGTCCGTACAAAAATGGTGCAATGTATTCTCCCCCATGGGATTTGAAAACAATAAAAATGTAAACGGGGCTATGAAAACTCACCTTAAGTGATGGTACAATATGTAGTGAATGAACTGAAGTGATGAGGTGCAACTTCTAGCCGCAACCTAAAATGAATGTATGTAATCTAATTTAGATTATGAAATGAATTCGTGTATGCACTTGCACTTATAATCTATACCACTCGTATTAATTCAAAATATGTAATATTGTCGAAAATATAATTTATATTATCGTATTAAGTCATAATGAATATCACATGTTCATATAGTGTAATAATGTTGTACGATAGTTATTTGGTGATAAATTGTGAAAATACAAGTTTTCGTCGTAAAATATTATACTTAGAAATTTCTAAAATACGGCTAAAAATGGCCTCGGAAAACTAGTTGTAAATCAGTGAATATTGAGAGTTAGGAAACAAATTGGCATTTCTGGAAAGCTTAGCACCAAGCCTAAATATGTTCAATAGTGAAGTTTTGCTCAATGTGCCCAGATTTTAAGATAAATGGTCAAAAAGTATGGTGTTTAGGCCAAAACTGCCATTTCTGGGCAGTTTTTGTGAATGTTTGGATGGCTGTAGTTTACTCATTTTAAGTCCAATTGACAAACGGCTTTTTGATTTGAAAACTAGGCCAGGTGCTCTAACTTTTGTTCTTTGGAGTCCCAACTCCAGAACTGAGTCATTTGACGGGAAAATGGCTCTCAACATGGATGTTTGTGGATTTTCTGGTTTGTCTTAAAAATATACTAAGTGTTAGTGCTGATGGAAATTTTTAGTGAACATATATCTTTGAAAAATCGTAACTCATTCGTTATAAGGCCGTTTCTTGTGTTCTTTATATCCCCGAAAAGGTAAAAAGGTGTACTAACATATTTTCAACAGTTTGGTATGTTTTGACAAGGTCTAAGGCTCGCTTTTGGTCAATGAAATTCGTACATCAGCAACATATTTTTCAGAAAAATATATATAGTTAGTATATCTTGTTTTTGGCATATCTTTTTCATCGTAAGTCCGTTTTTATCCGTTCTTTCGACCATGGATTCATATAAAAGTGTATTTTCTAGTTCTTGGGTCAAAAAGGGATCCAAACCTACTGAGTTTACCCAATTTTTAAAATAGTGACAGTAGCAAATTATATTGTGTTAAAAATGGTTTTTCTTAGTTTATTCTTGTCCAAGTCTATCACCAACAACTTTAACAATCCCATAATCTACCTTACACCTTCCTAGGGTGTCATGGGTTCCCTAACATCATTTTTCAACCATTTTTCCATAGGTTCACTAATAATTCATTTTATAGATAAAAATTATATAAAACATAAGTTAGTGGTATAGATTTTTACATGCTTGTACATAGACAATAAAAATACATAAACCTTGTAAGAAATTTGGTAGAACTTGTGAAAAATAAAATGGTAGACTTACTTGGATGGTTAGTAATTTTTAAGAAGAAAAATCCTACTAATCCATAGGTATATATCTCAAAACCTTGTAATGGATGATATCTAGTTCTTGTAAATGATGTTGTATTTGAAAAATCTTTGTCTTTCCTTGGTGTTTGGTTTGGAACGAGCACAACAAGAGCAAGAGGAAGGAAGAAATTTTTTCTTGATCAAGAATATACACATGCAAACTATGTGAAGATTTAGGTGTATAGTGAGGTTAAGCTGGTGGATTTTTAGGACTCCAAGTGTCCTTGGGACACTATGTGGCCGGCCACCTCACAAGAGGTGGTGTCTTGGTCACCTTTTTGTACAAAGTTATTTTTACGGGGTACCGTTTAGTGTATAGTTTTGTAATTTTAGCGTTATCGGGTACCGGGTTAATTAAAAATAAATTATAACGGGACAAGACGGGATATAATAAAGTTGTAAAAATTATAAAAATATAATTTTTGTAAACATTGGGTATTTTGATAGTTATTACTTTGTTGGTACAATTTTTGATATATATATATATGTACAAGTAATGATTTAATATTTGGTAACTTACCAAAATATATAATATATAGTTTTATAAACCTTAGTGGAAAAATAACTAATATATAAATATATTAATGCCCTAGTGGATTTTGTTTGGTGTATTGGTTAAAAACTATAATCATGTCTTATTATTTATATAAAGATAAATAAATAAGTGTAACTTGAAATTATATATTCTACGAGTGGGATAGAATGCAAATGATGTCGTGATGAAATGTAGACTAACCCTAGTCTACGAAATGTATGATGAATGATAATGTGACTTAACCTACCCGGTTTCGTCAAATGAATATCCGTAAACCTAGTTTACGTAAAATGTTGAATTGAAATATGTGAATAGGAAAATGTTAAGACTTAGGAAAGTGACCTGAAATTGAGAATTATGACAACTTCCTTCCTGTTGCTTTCCAAACATGTTTTACACGATTATAATAAACAGTATGACAACCAGGGGATAGTTTAGAAGCATACAAACATGTCTTAACACACACATCATGATTACCAAAATTTAAATAGTTATTACAGATCTCACAACTGGTTTTAGAATTCGAATTAATTACAGTACGTCGAGAGCTAATACTAGAATCAACACGATTCTCAACGTTCAGATCAGTCTTATTGTTCCTAATGTGGTCTTCTACTTTCTTTCTTTGAGCACTTTTAGCTGGCGAAGTCCTATCATTCCTTGTATTGCAACTAGGCTTTGACCAGCTAGCATTAGTGACAACTTTTACTCCTGTAGAATTAATGATGGGAACATTAGAACGAGAAACTGTTTGNCACACACATCATGATTACCAAAATTTAAATAGTTATTACAGATCTCACAACTGGTTTTAGAATTCGAATTAATTACAGTACGTCGAGAGCTAATACTAGAATCAACACGATTCTCAACGTTCAGATCAGTCTTATTGTTCCTAATGTGGTCTTCTACTTTCTTTCTTTGAGCACTTTTAGCTGGCGAAGTCCTATCATTCCTTGTATTGCAACTAGGCTTTGACCAGCTAGCATTAGTGACAACTTTTACTCCTGTAGAATTAATGATGGGAACATTAGAACGAGAAACTGTTTGATTTCTGGTATCTGATGTGTTATGTTTTGGTGATGTTATGGGCACTTTAAAGGCAACATGCTTGTTCTTAACCTTAGAGGAAAAATCATTAGTCTTATCACGCATGCAAACAGCTTTAGGACATGTACCAATGGCATAATCTAAGAGCTCATATGATCTGTTGGTGAGATAATACACATCACGGATGCCAATGTCCGCAGGACTCACCATTCTAACCTCTTCAATAGTTTCGCAGAGGATATCTAGGCAATCCTTGAGATACCTAAGGTACTCACTATGAACAAACGCATTATTCATAAGGGGAATAGGAATATTAATGGCATCAGCATCAGTTCTTTTTGTTTTCCCTTTCACCTGAGTCTTTAGATTCTCATTTTCTTT